>JAMKCH010043711.1:0-12488 GCA_023653785.1 Ophioderma brevispina | reverse complement strand
ACCTTTCACGCACCCATTTTTTGTTTGCTGCGGAACATTATAGGAGTTAGTGGTAAAATAACGCGAGACGCAGGCGGCTCTCGTGAAGACGGAAATTTCCTCTAAAAATGTTCTGTTTTCGACGATTTTCAGGGAAAAACTAATACGGTGACACCATTAAAACATATGTGAAAATCAGAAAAACGTGGCCCCTTTTGTTAGTTTTGGGGGCCCGTTAGTATCGGTGCCATCGATTTTCCCAGAGTTGCGTGGTAACTAATGTAAAATTTTGAGCAAAAAATTAATGTACTTTTTGAAATTCTTTTTCTCAAAAACGAACATGGTTAAAGCCCCCTATTTTTTGTATAATATTTGTTATCGCACAAATAATATACTATATATCCCAAATTTAAAGAACTTATTCGGCCCATTTAATCATGATGCCAACACCTTAAGCCAGCCTGCGTGCGGTTAATGTGCGCCATCTCGCGCTGACGTCACTGTACGTTAGCCAGCCAAACTTTTCTGAACGGCTTTCGAACTTGACAATTATCACATAAGGAATTTTATATTAAAGCTCATATTTAATGTCAAACTATCGTCCTTTGAGGAGTACAAAAGCTTGTTCTCGTTAATTAAGATTTACGCGTTTCGGAAAGAAACAGTACAAAATCCACATTATTTGTAATGGTTTGCGCATGTGACATTCAACTAATACTTGATACGAGAAGAAAACAATATTTTTTTCAACACAATTTAAGTCAGACTGACACCATAGATTGTAGAGACTAAGTTCGTAGAGGGAAATATTACGATGCAGACATGTTACGTGATATTGAGAAGTAAGTCGATATAAGTGATTGACGGTTATTTTAGTGCTACTAGACGTTGTGATGGGTGATGACCCGCGTATGCATTATCTGTGAACTCGTGCATTATCTGAGAGAGCCCAGTGCATTATCTGATGCCCCGTGCATTATCGGAGGAACCAGTGGCATTATTGATATGACCCGGCCTTATCTAATGGACCGTGCCTATCTGACAGAGCACTCGTTGCATTCGTGAAAAAATAATGCACGCTGAGAACAATAGATAATTAACACGAGAAGTTGTTTATGTCACATATACATGTAAGCTTGGAAAGTTTTTGAGGATGTTCACCAATCATCTTTGGATTTCAACTCACAGAAAAGCAGTACCTCAGCCTATACGAGTGATGTTAACATCTTGATTTCCTAATAATGCCACCGACTGGATGAGTATTAAATTATGAACCTTAGCTAACATGCGTGCCTAATTATGGAGCCCTGAGGAACAGACTAGTTGAAAAAATGCTGCTTGGACATTTCATGGATAACCATACTCGCGGGGTGGTACTTCTGTCAGTGAGATATGATCTACACCAGCCAGGAGTAGTGTCTGTGATACAAACTGTTTTCGATCCTTTTGATTAAAATATCATGGTCAATGCAGCACTCAAGTCAGCAATACAAGCACGACAGCCTTTTGTTTTTTTTTTTTTTGTTTTTTTTTTAAAATTATTAGCATCCAAATGACTTAAATTAAAATTTTAAACAGTAAAATTGTCTGGCAAAACGAGAACCAATCCTAGAAAACCACTTAAGAAATGCCGTTAACGGGGGACACGACGTGAACGCTTTGCAATAGGGTAACATAAAAACACTCAAAGAGATGAATGTGATGGAAAACAACCCGGACCTGTTGACTTGAACACTAATTCCTAAGGACGCGTCCACGTTGACGGAACACTAGCCCTATAAAGACCGCAGTCCACCTCTGTCATGACATTAATTCCTAAGGATCAAAAGTCCGCCCACCTTCGGAGTGTGGACACTATACTAATTCCTAAGGACTTACATTAGCTTGACATTCCACGCGCGGATTTGGACATAACTCCTAAGGACTGATAGTCCACTCTCTGACAGAACACTAATTCCTAAGGACGTATATAGGCCCTAACGTCCGGATTTGACACTAATTCCTTGGACTTATAGCCCCACGGACTTCATTCGCCTTGATAGTTCATGCTATCATCCCCCCCTGATATTCAGGACTTATGTCTCCGACTATGGCTACATGTGACTTCTACATCTCCCTGTCGCATGAACCTGCATAGAAGAATTAGCCACCCCACCTTTGAGTTCACAGTCAGACCTCTTTTGGTTTTCATCTTTAAATCAAAAAAATACTGTAACGTCTTCTGTTTTCCAAATGTCATTTAGAATTGTTGTAAGGTGGTTCACCGTTCACGGCGCACACTGTCGAATGTAATAACCTTTTTTTTATGCCGATTTCTGAATATGAGGGGTTCCAGTGAGAAACCCTTGAGCATTCTTGTAGATACGCACAGAATCAAAAAGGCAATCAAATTATTAAAAAATCATCTGGTATTCGCTCAAAAGTTTGTCAATTTTGAGCTTGTCTAGTTAAACTTCATTTGAGCTATGTGCTCAAGTAACGATTCTCGAACACCTAATCAATGAATTCAATTACCGCCAATACAATAAAGTACTGGCAAGTGGTAATAGGTTCTTGCTGGTTTACAGCCCAATAAATATTATATAACAAGGTTACATGTCTGTAACCTGGACTAATAACCCCGAATGTGACGTTGCGTGACAAGTCAGAGCGGATGTCAAATTTACAAGATATTTCCGCAGATAGTAAGCGATTGCTGATATAAGTTAATGATCCAATAAACCCAAAACCTCATCGAAGTTGAGTTTCAATAGTTGTAGTTAAAAAACTTAATTCCATGGTGGTTTCCTCGGAAGGTTTATTCCATTTATAAGGCTTGTTTACATAGATTAATACATTTACCTTCAACATGAACTATGGCGTCTAAATCTAAATTTGTGCGGCCCAAGCAAAAGAAGGAACCCGTCAGAAAGTACGGCTGGTTCAAGTGTCCAGACTGTGGAAATGAGTGGCAGAGTGCTTACACCTGGGTGAGGATAAGCCGTAAGGGAAGGGAAGTTGTGAGTATTTTAACGTAAAATTGCCCCTTTGAAACATAATGATAACGGACTACCTTTAAATACCGACAATAAAAATGATAAAAACAACAATTACAGCAATGGGTAATAAACCAACAGCAGAAATAACTCACTGATTGCATACAAAGCCACAAATGAATGTTTGTAGTACTATACGTTTTGGAAGAAAATATCAGAGAGACAATTCAAAGCTATTCAAACTCCATTACTGCATGGAGTTCTCCTGAGATGTCTTCACATCCCGGTGTGAAAGGAGATATGGTCCGGCAGGAACCACAGTCCGGGCTCATATACAACAAACGGATAAAGGTAGAAAACTAATGTTAACGTGAAGAGTCAACTGAATCGATGCCTATTGTTCACCATTGTTACCGGATGTGAGGAGCACAGGCGCGACCTATCTCCTGCCACACCTGTGTCATATACTACAGTGTCCAAAGGACTGAAGATCCTACCACCAATCGTCTTGTGTTCTCCATGGAGTGCTGTATGCATCATTGTTTCAGCACTGTACCCAAATGGCATCGTCCTTAATAAGGTCACGGTTATTCCGAACATGTTGCCATATCGGTAGATAGGACCTTCTCTCATGGGGGACACTCAGTTCCTTTACAACCGGTCTTAACATCGAAATATAGCTTAGATAAATCTCAATTTAGCTTTAGTCACTCCTATGAGGTACATGGGGGAAAGTGTTGGCGCAGCGTATCTTCCCTCGCCTTTCACCAATGAGGTCTCGGGTTCGATTCCCGGCAGGGCTCGTTCTCGGTGGCTTTTATGTGAATTGGTTTTCTCAATAATCGTTCCGAAGGTTTTCTCCGGGTTACCCAGGTTTCCTCCTGCTTCTTATAATCGAGATTACGGGCAAAATCTGTTCTGGTATTATGGTTTCTCGGATGTGCTGAGCGCCTTTCATGGCAGGGGGGGGGGCGCACGGCGATTGATCACGATTTACGTGGATATGTCGCGCGTAAAAATACAAATTATAAAAAAAAAAAAAATACAAATATAATATGCTCATCCACCAAGGAAACAGTTCCAAGGGGTTGTACTTGTACATGATTGACATGGAAACCTGACATTGTGTCTCTGGGCATCGTATATCCATTCCCAAACACCAGGGGGTGTATTTTCTAAATACCATGATGAATGGAAGTTACTGAAATGTGCCCTGGAAGTTGAGACCACTCTAGTTCTTGTTGACTTGTTAGAGCAGGAGAGCACGGACCTGGGCAAAACATTCCTCGTTCATGGCCCCACTACTTGACACCTTGTGGTAGTAAATGTGGACCCTCTATATTAAAGCTATTAGGTAGGCAGTGGTCTCAAATTGTGGTGTCACTTTTCTTTTTCAATAGGGGCCAATTTAATTGGTTACACAGGGTCAAACTTTTAAAGTACTCCAAACATGTTGAAAAGCTGTCATATTGCCGTCTAGTCATAAGGATTCCAAAAATGTATGGATTGTACCATATATATGACCATTGGTTATAGGGCAAAATGGCTAAATGGTAAAAAGGGCAATTTCC
This sequence comes from Ophioderma brevispina, assembly GCA_023653785.1. Classification (NCBI taxonomy): domain Eukaryota; kingdom Metazoa; phylum Echinodermata; class Ophiuroidea; order Amphilepidida; family Ophiodermatidae; genus Ophioderma; species Ophioderma brevispina. The sequence goes on along the minus strand of JAMKCH010043711.1, from coordinate 7,963 downwards.
ATTGGAGAGGGGTCAAAATCCGTAAGTTGCTCCAATTTTGGTAAAATGAATGAAAAAAAGTAAGCTAGCTTAAAGCAATAATGCGGGGGGGCAGGACACCAAAGTTAAGGCACATTAAGTTGGGGAAAGGGTTATTTTGGGTGCGTAGAAACATACTAGGAAATACGCTAAAACAAGTTCGTTTTAGGGGGTGTTTCAATTTTATTTTAAACCAGATATCGCCAAGTGCTGAAGAAATTGGCAAGAGAAAGAGGAAGTAATTTAAGGAGGATTTATCTGGCGCTCACAAGGTGAGGCACCAACTAGATTTTAGTAAAAAACCCTGATATTTTGAATTTCGCGCGTTTTCCAAAGAATCCCTCTAACTGACAAAGCAATTTAAAATTTCGCGTTGCCTATCGCCTTATACTATATGTTTAAAACACATCGCACACATTCAATAAAATACGAGCAATACGTATCGTGGTTATTTCAGCTGTATCAGAGACGGTAATTTCCCATTTGACGACACGGCTATTTTGTGATCAGATGTTATGCACAGGTTTGTTTTCGGGGCATGGAGTGTAGAGAATTCGATTCATAGGTTCACCCATTCCCGGCCAGAGCTACCCAAAGCAATGTTTAAATCTGCGATCAAGAAACTTGAAAGAATTCCTCGATAGTTTTGGCCTAAATGATAGTAAATATAGCTTGACGCGGCGACTGATTGTGTGTGTGTGTTGGAACATTGACTTGGCTAGCCTGAGGTGTTCACTCATCTCCGCTACAATATCCCATGTTATTTGCGTTGTAGTCTACACGGGCAATGTATTTTAGTAGTATGTTAATTTCAATGTTGTGGTTTAAGTCTCAGTGTGAAATTTCCCTTTCGGCCACACATACACAATCTTGTCCATTGAGTTCAAGTTCAATGCTTGGCAGGGCGTGGGTGTGTGTGCAAGACCCCAGTCATGGACCGGTGCTTAGCCATGCCATGATACTTTCGTAAACACGTCATCTGACATGTCAATGCATCACTGCTATGGTTGTAATTATATTATTTAAATACGTGCGCCATTGGCCCTGACATATTTGTGGAACTTGGGCAGTAATTTGTGTTTACACTTTTTAATTTAAGTAATTTATAACCATTTTTGCATTCAACAGACGTTATCCCCGCTGTATGCTCATGGGCTGCACCAATGACGTAATATAACCCAACCCGAGGATTTTGATGAGATTCTCCCGAACGGCGTAACGCAAAACTAGTGCCCAAAAGTTATAATCTTTATTTATTTATTTAATGTTTATGGAAACACTTTCAAAAACAGCGCACTTCACCTACCGGTGGTGCATCCAACATACATAGAAATTGACATACAGAAATTATACAAGAATATATACAGAAGGAGTACAATGGCCTGTGCGTCACGAAATCACAACCATGATGATCAATCCACGCGTCATGCGTCAATCTACTGACTAGAAAGTAAGGTAACAAGCTATTGAGGTGCAAACTCATGATTTGGCACTCACCATCTCTTTGGGATTGGCGCCTGAAGCGGACGAAAGCACTTAAATCGCAATTGGGCCATATTAAAATGGACTCTTTGGGTATCTTGTAATAAAATGCATGGGCAAGATGAACACATAACAGTTAGCATCAATGATACGTTATCTAGTTGACCATGCGAGCTTTCAAATACGACTTACAAAATTTAGCAAATATATCATCAAGAGGATGAGTGATCCTAGGAATAAAGGGCATAAAGTCTGACACGTTACTACCCATGTCAATCTTGAGTTGAGTGTAGGGATCACAAGGGTGAAAAGTCCCAAACGAGGGCAAAATGGGCATCAAACAGGTTTTGCTTAAGGATGCCAAGATTGTAATTACGATCACCTTCGAGGCTTTTGCACTTAAACATAAAAATGAAGCATATCCTCCACACCATCGTAACAAGTGGCAGATACCTGTATATTAGTGTCCCAAGAACTAATTTTTCTATGAAGAGGAAGTACATTGGAGCGCGCCTTAAATTTTCAAGCTGCGCCAAGGAAACCTGTCAGTAAGGGGTACTTTCTAAGTGGGGGATTTCTTGAAACAAATGTAATCACTCTGAGAGGATTTCTTACAAGCACCATCATACCAAGTATTAATGCGTGTTGATTTGTGGAAAACTGTTTGAAGTACCCACCATCGTCATTCGTTTGCTGTCTGCAATGAAACATGTAACCCATACCTTTTTCTGAGAATTTTTATTGATTGGATTGAAGCCCTTCCAGCTTAATTGACTCGTATTTAACATAAACATAGCGTTAGAATAACAGCTTGGGCCATCTACAGAAGTCCATGGTAAGTAAGCGGGAAAGATAATTTAGCTTAGTATTGTCAGGGCATACTTTTAAAATCATCGCCATCCAAGGTCCCCAAGAAGTGCCGCAGCTGGCGCATTGCGCGGGGCTTTTATAATGGACTCGGGCCCATTGGAAGTTGAAGTTTATCAAGTCGCCTGTAATCATTATCACTGTAAGATTAACCGCGCATGCGTAATTGATAGACGGAGTGCCAAAGATTTCCACAAAATATCGCCGTAGAGAGTCTATTAAAGTCATCTTTGACCATCATAACTGACTTGATGAACCATCAGACGGTGGCCCTTTTTAATGACCTCTGATAATTGCCCGCCAACATGCCCTTCTGTTGCCCACATGGTGTCACCATGGGCAATTGTGGGCTTAATGTGGGCTCGGGCTTCAAGTGGTTACCCAGGGTGGCTCCATGTGGGCTTAGAAGTGGGTATATTTGGCTTGGGTTACCAGTGGGCAACCCCCAATGGGTCCATTGTGGGTTTATTCAAGGGTCTTTGTGGATCTAGGACATGGGGTTTTTCAAGTTTTTTATATGGTCCCCAGGTGGTGAGTGGGGGGCATGGGCTGCAGGTGGGGCGCCCCATAGGGGGCGTGGTCTCGGTTACCTGTATTTTTTTCTGGCCTGTACAATGCAAATTTTGATCATATGTGTCTTTTTTAAGTATTTTTTTTAATAAATTAATTCTCATGACAAGCCCTATATATCTGTATGTATTTACTTTTATCCTTACCATTTTGATGACACCTTCTAGAGAAAGGATGGTTTACCGCTGTAACATTTGAACACCATAGAACCTACCTATCATATTAAAATAAAAACCTTTTTTTTAATAAAATTAAACTTAAGTAGTCTTGTTCATTGCACTTCACTATTTATTCCCATCTTTTGGGAGATGTTTAGCTGAATGAACAACAAACACTACATTGTGGTGTTTTTCACCCAATTGTGGGCCCCTTAATGTTTCCACCAATGCAAGAGGGGGCAATAAAATCAATTTGAATTTGCGCCATCTTGGGTCCCATGAAAGCCCCTATGGGCCCACATTGAACCTGTGGGGTACAACTCGGGCGCGCCCATAACAACCGCAGAAAGTGATAACCGATGGGAACACACAATGTGACCCATGTAATACCCACCTGCACCCAACTGGGCAAACCCCATGGGGCATCGCGGCCCATGTGGACAAAACCCAAGTAGTCCCCACATGGGGCCCATGAAACAGCGATTTTGCCCTGTGGCGCCTCATGACGTTCCCCCTAAAACCTATTTACAACCCACATGGGGCCCCAACTGGGAATGTTAGCTGGGTGGGAGTGATCAGATAATTGCGTTGATCTGAACGCCAAGATATTTTATCGTGTCCACTTCAGTAATGTGTTATTGGCCAGCTTCCACAGTTTTGAGTATTATTAACCCTTTTCCCGTAATAGGACATTAGATTTGTCGTGGTTGTGAAATTTAAGTCCCATTTTTTCGAGAATTCGGTAGCGATATCGAGCATACGCTTTAAATCATTTTGCGCTTTCGGCAAGAAGACCAACGTAATCGGCCAAAAGAGGCACTTAATATTCATCCAGAATACGGAAACACCCACATCAATGCTTATCAGCATTTTAGAAAATTCATTTAATAAAGACAAATAAAAGTGGAGCAAAAACACAACCCTGTTTGACGCCTTCATCGATATCACAATAATCAGTAACAATATCACAAGTTGGACATTACTTGGCCTTTTTATAAAGACTATCCAAATATTCCAAATTCTACCCCTAATCCAACTATTCCATGCTACATATACAGACCCTCCCTCCAAAAGTGTCCGAAAGCCTTTCTGAATCCAGGAAGGCCATATACGTGGTTTTTCTTCTCACTACCTAATGGAAGCATGCTTTTCAAAGTGAAAAGATGATTCCTCGCATCTGTGATCTTTTCTAAACCCTCCCTGTATTCTAAAGAATGTTGTTTTTTCTCGACAAAGGTGGATATACAATTGAAATAATACGGTTAAAAATTTTTGAAACACATGACGTCAGAGTGATGCCCCTATAATTATTTAATCGTTTTTGTTACCCTTTTTATAGATCGGGATAACGATACCCTGGTTCACGCGCTGCGTTTCCTTCGAAAGTCAGAAGCCTATTGAAAAGTTTATGAATTGAAAGTTGCAACCAATACCACCATGTTTGAGAAGCTCGTTTCGTAATCATGTCAGTCCGGGCGATTATTAGTTGTACATCAGCGATCGCGCATTTAACCCATCTATAGAAATAATCAACATCATTTAACATTTTACCGTGATTTCCTCATATCCAAGTCCACATAGGTACCCCTTCTAATTTTAGCGATAAATTTTTTACGTGTATTGATTAACTCTCATTCAATGCCATGTCCATCTTCCCCCGTGTATGCCCAATATGCATAATTGTTTGTTTCATTTTAGTTCTATCAGTAACAGTGTTGTCTGAATTAGGAACTTTAATGAGCAAGGATAATCCTTCTTTTTAGAACCATCTCAGCTCCTTCCAAAAATGCCCGAACTAAGAGGGGCGCTGCATGTTCAATCTTCACACTTCTTTCCCAAACCTCATTTGAGAAATCTTTGCGATAAGGGTCGTTACATGATGCTCTGAATATTTTATAATCCGCCCATAATGCGTCTCCCCTCTCCTTGTTTGAGCTCTCTGCTTAGACCACTTACGATGTTCCCTACAAGCCCGTTTCCTGTCCTTTATTGCTCATCAATAGAACTGCACCACCAATGTTTTTTTTTTCTTGAATTTTTCTTTGAAACCAATAACATCGGAAGCAACCGGCCAGGATTTTATCTTTCCAATTGTTCGCAGGAGAATGAGCTTCAGTAAGGCATCCGGGTTCGCAATTACTGAACGCTCTGAACGGGCTTTTTGATACAATGACAGTCTTGATCTTTGAAATATTCCAGGTCTTATAGGATGGTTTTGCATCCACTTGCTCTTTCTACCAGGATGAATTCAAGCCCTAGTAATAGAACATTGTTGTCGCTACCAATATTAAACTTGCGCTCCTCGTCGACAATCATTTCTTTTGATTACATTTTTCAGTTGTCAGACGATAGGAAATAATCCATGACATGAGGAGTGTGGATGCCTAAACCATTATTATTACCTTGCATTTGCGGGTACAATTATTTATAATTAGACGAGCGTCATCTGCGCAAAATTCAAAAGAAGTTCGTCGCCAGTGCTAATTTCTAACCAGGGTCCCCACAAAAATTTATCCCCAACCAACAAAAATTTTCTCCCATTAAGTCCCCCATAATAAGAACTGTGAGGAATCAGAATCTTCCGTACTATTTTCAATTTGAATTATATCCGCTTAGCAATTGTTGTAAAGTCCTAACTAAGTCCGTATCGGTACCTTGAACCGGAAACTACCAACCGCCAGGGTAATATTATCATTGGCCAATTGTGATTTTGATCCACAACCCTCGCCAGACTCGTCGGATGGAATTACAAAGATTATCATCAGTAATCATGACACTATCAGAAACGAGAAAGCCAACATACACCACCACCCTTACTGACTCTATTTTTACCAACCCATTAGAGCCGTTAATGTTGACATAATCTTCGCTTTTCAAAAGGTCTCAGCGACACCCAAAACATCTAGATTTTGTCCCATTAAGTTAGCTTGCAGGAACTTCGTAAACATTTGTCTTAATACGATTTACATTTTTTAAAAGCAATATTACACGGGGTTTGTTTATTGTGCTTTTCCACGACGAAATTTCCTTCTATTCTCCTCAACCTTATTACAAGTAAGACTTGCGAATGTTAATCTTACGATTAGCATTTGAGACATGATAGATATTTACCTTATTGGCATTGGTATTGACATTACATGTATTCTTAACAACAAACATCATCAACATAATTATTTGAAACATCCAGTTCATCAATTAAAACAGAGTTCAATGGGTTTCATGTCCTCGCACGTTCCGGGTTAGAAGGCAACAACTTGTAGGCCCTACCCTGGTGGTGCCGGCACGCACTTGGCCAGCTTCTCAGTCCCTCGTGTGAATGTGATACCAAGCATCTGGATTGTGGAACTTATTACTTAGGCCTTAATGTCCTACGCGATGGCAAATGTTACAGTGATATAATGAGCATACGGACTTCATTAACATAGTTTGGGTACCAACCATATTTGGTTTACGTAACGTCACATTTGGAAAGTCCTTATGCATATTTATGAACACGCGAGTATTTTACGTTCTTCACACTTAGTGAGTGAAAAACAACAACCCCACTGATCCACATGCTCTCCTTCACGGAACTCAAATATCTCTTTTCCTAAGGCAAATTAACAGGGGTCTCGGCGAGCTATTTTGTGCAAATGAGGATGCAGGAATCTTTTTAGAAGCACACTACGTTTCTTCAATCGATTGGTTTTTCGCATAATTATATGCAGAAAAATCGGCCGATCCGACATGGAACACTGGGGGGGGGGGGAAATGCAACACTGGTCACATATCGCGTGACGCACAATTGTTATATGCTTGTGCTTGCGCCTCAACCAGTGACGACACGCGCGTGCGTACGCAGCAACAACCACGGCGCGCTGTGTGTGAGAGAAAACGGTTACGGGCTGGGGCTATTCCATAATACACGAGATTCTCCTCTTGGTTTAAATTCCAGCTCTATGGGCTGCACGCATCAAAACATTCATCGGGCCGCACAACGCATGCGCCAAAGGTTCAGTATAGATGTTGTTTGGGTGGTTGCCCCGTCGCCTCAGCCCCGTTACTAATCTAAATACGTCCCACCCACGAACGCCGCCCAACAGTGACACCCCCCCTGCAATAATGCACATTTTGAAAGCCGTCCCCAATTTTCAAAAATTGGATATTTTGGCACAGTTACGTTGGTGATTGTCCAGGAAACTATACCTGCGACGAGAATGCTAAAAAATGCGTATTTATCATAAATTAAGCGATTTTGATATTAAATGGCTACGTTTTATGTACAGTCCATGATGAATAGTGCGCACCTCCGAGAAAATAACCTCTAACTGATTTGCCTGACCCAATAAAAAACTAATGGATGGGCGATACCAATAATGGCGTTATTTCCCGGCTATTTTTACATTGGAAGGCCGTGTCCAGCAGCCGTTGCCTTATTATCGGGGATCCCGAATAATACTATTCTATTACAAAATTCTTCGTTTGTGAGACAGACATTTTCGAGCTTAACCATTCACAGGTATGGTTACTTGCCAAGTGACAATGCACCCAATGTAAAAAGCTCATTTTTTTTTGGGAAAATGGGGGCGCTCTAAAAAAATGTGCTACATTATTGCTCTTAATGTGTCAAAATTTTATTTTCTTTCAGACTTCTTTAAAGATGGTAGCCTCAATCAGTGAACCAGCACTGCTTTCCATAAGGAATATTTTGTACATCTGCAATGCATCATGTGATGAGACAAAATTAGGACCACAGTGCAACATAATCAAATTAGCATTGACCTTCTTGACCTTTTTGGAGTCCTCTTTCCACAAGAAATACTTGCCAGTTTTTTTTAAAATATAATCAGAGCAACTTACATGTTGACCCTGTATAATGGAAATTGACC
>JAMKCH010043710.1:0-12915 GCA_023653785.1 Ophioderma brevispina | reverse complement strand
CTTATGTTAGCTAATGTTGATATTGTCCGCCATAATTTAGCCACAGTCTTTTTGGTTTCTAGCCTATCTCTAGCCTTGTCCAAGGCTGGTGGGCGCTGGATCAACAATAATGTAGCCCTTTGCTCTTTTACACCTTGCTGAAACACATAGACATACTATCTGAGACTACAGTAATAACATGAATTAGTTTTAATGGTAGCTTTAAAATACACTAGTACATTATCATGGTCACTTGTAGCCAAACATTTAATAAGCCAAATCAAATTGGTTCACTAAGTATTCGATACCACTTGGGGACTTCAGTAATAAATTAATTGGATCTCCTTCAGTCACCAATTCATAAAGTTAGCTGGTTTCATCACACTTCTTGGTCCCTAATAGCTTGGTTCCATGAAACGTGTGGCTTCATTTTCTTTCTAGTTGCCCTACAGCATAGCCTAATTATTTAGTCCAATGAACCATGGCTGTGACTGTTGCAGCTATGGCATGGTGTTGAGGAACAGTACTGATTAAGTGATATGTCCCTTATTTTGGGGCCATGGTCAAATTTGTGTCACGTATCTGTGACTTAAGGGTGTTTTGCTGAAACCTGCAGCCAAGATTCTGATTGTGTGGTTTGTTTTTTAATTTATGCAATATGCATTGCCTGATTACGTAATTACGAACCCAAGCGCCCCAACGACTGCTCAAGTCTAGCCTATCTACGAGAGGAAGGGAAGCGGTAAGGAAGAAGCTAAAGAAGATTGGACCTCCTGGTGGGATTTCGACCCGGGGCCTCCCGATCCCGCGCACCATTCCCTGAGCAGGAATGGCAAGCCACGAAGGAGTCGCTGTAGCCTGGCCAGCGATTTCGTCCCATCTTACTGTTTGGGTTACGATGACGTCGTCGCATTTGTTTTGACTTTTTATGACCTCCATATGTTTTGTCGTGTTTGGTGTTATGTTGTCTTGTTTGGTTTTTTTTTACTGGATGAAAATTTTATAATAGTCCATAATAACATGAGAGTAGGCCTACAGGCTTCCACTAACCCGTTTTGTTATGACTTTTTTGACCTCCATATGTTTGTGTGTTTGTGTTATGTTGTTATGTTTGGTTTTTTTTAATGGAAATATTGATTAAACAAATTAATTATTATAAATGTCTATAAATAACATGAACGAGTAGGCCTAACAGGGCCTTCCACTAACCGACTTTTTGGTAATTTTCTTCATAGACTTTTCTTGAAAAAAACTAGAACGATGATTTCTGGAAGATATGGATGGTGAAGGATATGTTTACGGGGATGTTGATGCTTTTAATTGACTGAGAGCCGGGTGATAAATGTAACAAGAGCTTGAAGTTCCTTTGACTCTAACTCCTGGTGTGAGCAATGTTATAGGAAGAGGTGGGGAGTGTTCCACCTATTTTTTCTCACGATTGTAGGCCGAAATCTGTTTCAAATGAACATAATGAATTACATGGATACTTTGTAGTCGATGATGCCAGAAAATAATTACCATATTTGTGGAGCTATTTGTGGTATGGTTGTCACCACTTTAGAAAAACTCAAGTTAACAAACAAATCGTACACCATACTAAGTTTATTTTTTGGTGGGCGTTGACACACCAGCAAATTGTTGACTAACTCTAACCCAAATAAGCCCATAGACCCTAACGCTAGAAACTCTAAAACCATAACCCCTAACTCTAATCATAACCCTTGAAACTAACACTTTACTTACGATAATTATTCTGCTCAAATCAATTCTTTCTTTTAAAAAATCGGAATAGCGACCTTTTCAGAATTGGGCTATTCCAGAAAAAAAATGCCCCCCCCCCCCATATAGGGCAACCTTTTTTGTTCACAAAATATCTGGAATTCCTGGCTATCCTTCCAGGAATTATCTGGAATTCCAGACGTTACCTTCCGTAAATAACCAGGAATTCCAGAACACTACCTTCCGTAAATACCAGGAATTCCTAGACTACCAATGTAAAAAACCTGGAATTCCCAGAGTAATTATTGTTTATTGGTATAGAGGGTGTGAAAAACAGTGATTTTTTCCGGATTTTCCTCTGAAAATCTTAAAAACACTTGGGAAAAAAAAGGGGAATTCCGTCCCCTCTATACCTAAAAATGGCTGGAATTCCCCCCCGTAATTAGATAATTAAATTCTGGAATTCCAGCTTTCAAACTGACAAAAAGTCTGGAATTCCGGCGCCCTCTAATAGAGGGGGGGGGGGGCATTTTTCTGGAATAGCCATTCTGAATAAAGAACACATAGGGCCTATCTGGTTTCGAAAAACCTTTTTTAATATTCGAATAACGAATCTTTTTACATTCGGATTGGTGAACGCTTTTAAGATTCCTGGCATAGCGAAACCTTTTTAAAATTCGGAATAACAAACCCAGTTTCGGATAGCGACATTTTTTTAAAAGGATTCGGAAAAGGTATAGTCTAAAAACTCTGTTCGGAATATCTAGAAAGACCCCGGCAAAAGAACCTTCGAAATAACGGAGAAAACTCTAAGAAATTTCATAAAGCGCAAACAGCTGCAATTTGATATTTACATAAAAGTGGAATTATATCCCCGTCAAAATAAGTTGCAGGTTTTCGATAGGACACTCTTATGATCTACACTAGAACCTGGAGTATGTTTTTAGAATGTATATTCCAGGATAACCCCAGATCAGAAAATCTTGGGCGGGGATGGTTCTCCATTCTGCTCTCTATCGGGGCCCAGCCTATACAATCCTGTGTGGCAATAAAAACAAAAACAACAAACAAACAGGTGCAGTCAAGCAATTGTTCTTTGTAGAACGGTTACAACCTAAAACAACCTCAACCTTTTCAGGTTCTTTGTAAAACTGAACATTTAAAGTTCTTTTATAGCAACCTGTATGGTCTTTCTACGGGACAAAAAGGTTCGCCTTTAGGACTATAACACTTGAAACAAAAGAATTTTTTTAAAAGTTTTCAAAATCAAGAAAGTCATCAAGCTAACACAAAACAAAACCAAATTTCAATATAGCTCGTACAAAAAGTGGGATGGAAAAAAATCACATCTCAAATTCCGAAAAAACTACAACATTAAACATTGGACTTTTCTTCTTTTAATTTCAAATGCTCCTCTTGTCGGAAACTGCTCGTGTGACGCTTTTGCAATACCCATTCTTTTGGCGCAAAGCCATGTGCGCGAAATTGAGGAAAATAAATAACACGCCACTTCGCCAACGCAGCGCATTGTTCACGCGTGCATCCCGAATTTCGGCAAGCGAAAATTCCCATTTAATCCAAAACCCACCGTTTAAATGCTTATAATATTTTTTCCCCAAAGTGGATTTGTTGGGGATTTTGATTTATGTTATAAAAACACACTCGCCTGCATAACATTGGTGCAAAAATATTGGACGGGAATATTTTTTCCGGGTTTGGGTTGTTTTGAGGGACATCACGACCCGTCTATTATTATAGCACATCATGTCCTTTGAAAATCTGAATCAAAATTTTAGTGTGAAAACCTCGGGTGTACGATGCGATTGTTTGCACCTTGCTCAACTCCCCTTTTTTGGTGCAATTAGTATTTCTAATTGCAATGACAGTTACGCTCCTTTTCATTCAACAAACTTCTACCTGGGTATAGGTAAGGTACAGGTGATCCAAGTGATGGATAGCGGTAACCACCCCCTTTTCGGGAGGGGAGAAAAGTATTTTATAATCCGGCCGGCCTGACTAAGGAGTGATGTCATAGCTTCACGCAGCGATTGTGCATTATAGGCCTACAACATAGGAATACCACAGACACTTGATTTTGGTACCAATGGAAATAATTACCCTTACATAATGAAAAACAACCCAGGATCGCCCAACATATGCGAGGGTAAGTGGAGTATTCTTCCTGGGCCTGTGAGGGCCCCGTACACAAATGCTGAACTCGTAAAATATAAAAATTTTCGGATCCTGAATTTTATTTCAAAAAAGTGTGTGATTTTCATTAATTATTAGCTCAGTTAAACACATATCGACCATAACGTGCTCTGACAAGGATACCATGCTCCTTTTGACGTAAAGTGTCCTTCAATAATTCCCAGTGGTAGAGAGAAAAACCAGGAGACCACAGGTTGTCTTGATCTTTCACCTCTGTAACGGCTCTTGTCACCCAATCAAAGGCATCAGGGGCTTCAAAGAGGGGATCTTTGGCTGGCTTCAATGTGGAGTCACCTCACTGATGTTCAGACCTAATAGACACTGCTTGACTCTTCCTCTGTGAAATCAAACCAGTTATATATTTGGATTTTTATATAACTCTTTTCCACGCAGATTGAACAACCCTTACATATACGGACAATGTTTAAACCAATAAGCGGCAGTCTACTGAAAAAAAAAACATTCTATGAAAGTGTGGTAAATTAAGATTTTGTAAACAATTGAAACTATAGCAAAATACCAGAAAGCGCTATACGTATCCACTTTACTTGAAACACGGCAACTTTGTAGCTCAATATTGGCAGTGCCTTGTCAAAAACGATTTCAGGCAACTTACCTGTTCCATATTTCTTCAAATATTTCATAACGAAGTTTGTACTCTAAGAAGATATAAAATATGGTATGATGGACAAAAGGTGTACACATTTTGGCTATTGCTACATTTCTAAGAATGATGTTCATTTCTATACATCATATACATCAGCTCAAAAGCCGTAACCACTTTTCCCCCAGTGCGTACTTATTTCAATAGCGTGGTGTACTAATTATTCATATATTCCCTGATTTGAATGCGTAGTGTACCATTATTCATATATCGCATTTGCGTAGAACGATGTACCGTTTCCAGGCCAACGGTACGGCGAATGCGCGTAGCAGGCGAGTTTCGAATGGAGACGGTAATGAATATTTATAATTTCAAAACAAGTTTACGGTGGCAGCGATTTCGTCAACTTACAAAATTGTTTACTCTGAACGGGGGGTTTCAAAATTTTGTTAACTGGGTCAAATCCAACTCCAGCATCTTGATGCGCGTTTGCGAAAAAACAGGAGAAGGCTTTGTCAGTTTGGGTATATTATCCTTGAAATTAACACTTTCCCGATGTTCACTTTTAAAAATCCTGTTGTTGCGATCTGATCAGGATACTGGTGAGGTACGAAAATGTAAGAAATAAGAAATGTCTACTCAGCCATGTCAATGGGACCTTTAAACATAACATTTTTAAACGTTCTTCCTATTTATTCACCCCTTTACCTACTTGGTAAGTTGTAAAAATTAAGACAGTCAAAACGATATCCGTATTTGAATCCTATGAGTTCCACAATAATTTGCACCATTTTATCCAAAATGGGGTGCAACTTAAAAGTTGATCCCGTAGAAATAATATTTACTCTTATGATTGTTGGGATTTTAACTGAAACTTTAGGCTGTTGATTAGTTACAAATTATATACCTCAATTAGATCCCTGTCATCTGATTGGTTTTAAAAGTGGAGGAATAAATTCAACTAGCTTCAAGAATGAACCAAAAATGAACTATTCCCGGGGAGAGCGGGCATCTCATTCATGGACAATACCCTGGAACCTCTCCCAACATAGAGATGCTGTACGGACTATATATCCATCCGTATATGAGTGTACATATTGAAGCTGGTGTAAGAGATCGCATTTGCATTTTGACGGAATATGCCGAACCAGCTGGAGTTCGTGGCCGCCGAACTGACAGTACGGAGTAAAGTAGTAAACAAAAATGTAGTCAAGTCTGATGCAGGCTTGGCAAGGAAATGGATAAATCGAAGGACCTGTATTCATGCTATGAGCTTGTCTAGAAGATCTGAAAGGAATCAGAGATTTGCAGCTCAGAGGGCTAATACCAAACGGCAGGTTGAAATACACGTGAGATATTCAGGGATATTAATTTGACACCGATCACGGGCCATCTGCAGGCCGTGGAAAAGTTGTGAATTCGGAGTTTTACGCATCTGCCGACAAAAAAAAATGGCAAGAAAAGAAGTCGGATTACGGTTGCTACGTTTTTGACTCCCAACATCACTTCCTCGGAAACACAAGAAAGGTTGATGGCTAATTCTTCACAAGTTATGGACCCTAAGTTACACAAAATGGTTAAACATGCATGCATGCCATGGCCTACAAGTATACATGATAATTATTTATAGGCTGGTTAGATCCTGGCTTAGCTGCGAATAGAATGTCCTTTTAAACAATCAGTTGACAAGAATCTATTATTCGGTATATAAAAAACAAATATTGACTGCTTTTTATTCGGAGCATGGTTGAAAGTATAGGCCCTCGGTGATCTCGTAAACCATACTATGCCCATCGGCTTACGCCTCGGGGCCACAGTATGGTTTCGGAGATCACATTGGGCCTTATAGTTTCAACCATGCCCTCTAGCGTCAATATTTGTATACGATACCTTTTTGGATTCCGTTAGTCAGACAAATACATGGGCTATACTTTTCATTCAGGGCCCTTTTTACGCGCGATTGGATTCAATTGTTGGCTAACTCCCGAGCCCTAAAATCACAAAATCATCTTTCAGGTCACAAAAATCTTTGTCCATGACAGCAGATAAAATAAAGCAACACGTAGTTCACTACCACACGATGCTGCTCGTAGGGCCTTTGAACTTGATTATGAAGATTCAAAGTATCATAGTATGGGAACAGCTGCAGAAATGATACAAAAACCAAGCCAAACCAGAATTTATTAATTAAGGGTCAATATACTCTAATTCATGCGCCATTGAAAAAAAATGTAAGATTTCAAGTTATCAGACCTTTCAGTGAACAGTTCCACTTAAGTGTGGAATACGATCAATGATGTAATAAACGTAATGGATCTCAACTGGGTTTCGGTTATGGGACAAGATTGTTGATCAAGACCATTAGCACATTTGGGGTTTAAAGTTAGAAAATACGTTTTGATATGACAACCGCAAGTTTGGCAAGTAGACTTACCTTGTTGGTACCTCTCAGTGGCTCCTCATCAATTGATCTATTACTTCTTCCTCATGACCATGGCCTTCACCAATATCCTCGTTCTCTGCTCGACGCTTTCTGCCTTATATCTGAGTTTATTATTATTGCGTTTATTCTTTTTGGGTTATTCTTCTTGGGTTATTCTTCTTGCGCTTATTTCTTCTTTCGCTTATTCTTCTTGCGCTTATTCTTTTTGCCCTTCTTCTTTTTGCCCTCCTTACTTTGTTGCTTACAGTTGATTTCATCTTCTTGGAGTACCATGGATCCATCAGATGGTTTGTAGTCCACTACCAGCTGGCATCTCAGCTTCTGTATTTAAAAAAGCAAAGCAAACACATATTGGCAAATGATTATCAATATTCCACAGTTTGGACGGTGTTCACCGCCATGCAGCAGATATTTTGTGTGCATCAGCCTCGGCGGAATCGGCCCCACCACTTTTCAGAATTGGTTGATGCACGACAGGCTTATCACAGCTACACGAGAAAACGACCTATACTCTATTCACATTAAAGGGACATGAGGGAGGAGATTTTTTAGGATACGAATTTCTCTCAAATTGCACAAAATTTCGATTGTAGACCACCTACCAAGAACATTCCGAAGGTTTATTGGACAACAAGTACAAAAGAAAACCGCAAACCTTGTTTTGAACTTACCTGACTATCGTAATTGTCCCCATAGAACACCGTGCTTTGACTTTCTGTCGTGCACGACAGAAAGTACTAAATCATCATATTATTACATAAAGACGGCGTATTCGGCTTATTCATTTCAGGTGTGATCTAATACATTGGGATTCATTCCAAATATGCAAAAAACCCGGGTTCGAAAAAAAATTGGGGGCGCTTCTTTCTGGAAATCTCCTCATGTCTCTTTAAGTTCAAGGGTGACGTCGCAAGCCATAAAGGCCACAACGTGTTGCCGCAACGCGTTGCGAGAAAGTAGCAACGCGCTGCACAAATTTCACGACGCATTGCGGTGTACGCCAATTCGAATGATGAATTGTTGTGACGTATTTCAAAAAAATAGACCCACGTACAACGCGTTGCAAAGTATCAAACAACGCGTTGTGGAAACTCACAACGCGTTGCAAGCCTCCAAAACGCGTTGCGAGCTTCATAACGTGTTACGAGCTTTACAATGCGTTGTGTAGGTCATTGTCGCAATTAACGCGTTGTGAGAAGTCACAACGCGTTGAGACATTTCCGCAACGCGTTGCGGTGTCGGCCAATCAAAATCCTGATCGTTCTGTGACGTATTTTTTTTTTAAATATCTATACTTTGTCTCATCTAAAGTTGAAGGTGACATCACTATGCGTCTTTGCATTCCCACTAGCGTCTCGGTCATGCCGCCTTTATTCGCGGGCGTATCATGCTCTGATTCCAGCGCGATTCATGGGTGCGCAACATAGAAGTCGCAGTGACGTCACCTTCAACTTAAGATGACACAAACTAAGTATCTGGCAATGCGCTGTGGAATCTCAAAGCACGTAGCTGTGACGGCCAAAAGTCATAACGTATTGCCGCAACGCATTGTGAAGGTTTGCAAGTTGCAACGCGTTGTGAAGGTCGCAACACGATGTGAAGTTTCGCAACGCGTTGTGATATATATATTTTTTTTTTTTAAATACGTCACAGAAATTCATCATTCCGCAAACGCGTTTTCGCAATGCGTTGTTACTTTCTTACAACGCGTTGCAGAAAGAGGCATGCCTAACGTATCTAACGGTCATAACGTATGCATACGTTATGACCCTTATGGCGTGTGGGCCTTCCGCCAACACATTGTGGAACCTTCCAACGCGTCTTGAAGCTTTTACGGGGCTCGCCAATGGCTCGCCACGCATTTGATATTCCAAAAACGCGTTGCCAGATAACTTGCAACGCGCTTGTGGTCATTTTTTGAACTACGTCACAGAAAAATTCATGATTTTAAATTGGACCCCGAAACGCAATGCGTTGCCGAAACGCGAAATGTCACAACTCGCTGCAGCAATACACAATGTGCCTTATTTCCCACAGGTTTTTGGGGGGCCCAAAAATTTAGAGAAAGCACGTGTTTGGCATCCTAAAGCCTTGAAAGATCCATCCAAAAGAGCTATCTCATCTTAACTCTTTCCACCCTGGCCAATTAGTATACGTAGTATACATATTGTGCAGGTGGCTTTAGAGGATGCGTCCAACTGTTTGCATGGTCATATGGAAAAGCCATAAAAATCGAATATAAGAAAAGCTAGGCTTGTTTGGCCATAATTAGATGCATTGTCCATGCTGATTCTCAAATATGCACTGGAAAATTAATAATTTCGACCGTTTGAAACAAAAATTGACAAATTTTGACGTTCAGCGACTATATAGTCACTGCGGGTGCAAAGGATTAAGTTGAAGGGGACGTCACTGCGACTTTTATGTTGCGGCCAGCCATGATCGCGCGCGTGATGCTTGGAATCTAGCATGCATACGCAGGCGAATAAAGGCAGGCACGATTCAAGACGCTAAAGGTCATTACATTAGTGTTCATGCGCTTGCAGCTTGGTGTCGCCGCTTGCAGGATTGAGCATTATAATCAAGTGGACCTATCGCTTGAAACTACGTCATCGAGCGGTACCGCTTAAAGTTAAATATCAAAGTCAACTCAATGCGATTTGCCGCTTTGGAAAAAAAACGGCACAGCCCGAGCGGCAGGGTGATCGATTTTATTGGCTTGACGCTTTGCCGTAGGGTCACCACAACTGATCTCTACACACTGGAAGGCAATCTCACGCGATTGAATAGCGAGCCGATGAAGATACCGAAGTTGCGCAACGTCCCTTTTGCTCTACCAATAACATTCACTCGGTTGCACGGGTTTTCTATGGAATGAGTATACATATATGCCTTATAAAGTACTTTTGTCCAATATCCTGAAAAAAGATCAAAGGCATTTGCAAATTTGTATGGGTGTGTATGTGCCCGTTTGCCTGTAATTAAACTGTGAGTAGACCAGAAACGGATGTAATCTAGGCAATTTTGCGACCGAATAGTGATGGTAACGTCGTAGCCTATACACTGGAAACATAATACTGTATGCACTTGCATGCCACTGTACTAGGACTATGTGCTCTAAAAATGCTATAATAACTCCATGCGGATAATACCAGGTATGGAGCACTACTACTTCTAGTTCACTATAACTTAGTATTAATTCAGGAGGAGTTCTCGCTGGGCTACATTGTAGAAAGAAATGGATCTCAATAGGCCTAAGGGATAGCTTTGCTTTAGTCACTCGAAATAGCTTTAGGTTCGAGGACTCTAATGAGGCACTCCATATGGGGAAGAGCGCAGTGCTGCATTATCTGTACTTCAAAGCAGATTTTATCCGATGGGGGGGGGGGGGGTTGTTGAGTACCTCGTGCTCATTCCAGGGGTTCTGAAATGACCCCCTAAAAGGGATAACAAGACCCAATTTCAGTGAAAATAAACCTCTAACGGGAGTCTGACGGAGCATTTTTGTGTAAAAATTATACTTAGTCTAGTTGTTTTCAGGTTTTTTTTAAAAATAAGGGGACCAATTTCAGTAAATATACCCTTGTGGGACCTGTTCTCAATACGTGACTAAAATACCTTTAAATAGCCAATATACAAAAAAAAATTACCACACTTAAAAGGGTTACTTTGCGGATATGTTGAGGTTACCAGTTCCTATTTTTATCATTGAACAAGTCACCAATCACAAGGATTGATAACCCCTAGAACTTCATTATTGTGAATTGTATACCCCTAGAGGTTTGTCCCGCATGTGGACAGCTATTAGTCGCTCTTTTTTTGGAACAAGCTTTGGTCCCCGACCACAATTCAAGACCCCAGGAATTTTTATTCCATTTTTAAAATAGAACGTGCATGCCTGTAAAAAGAGATCGAGGTCATTTTCCAGACAAGATCGGGGGGGGGGGGGGGAACCCCTGTGATTTTTCCTTTTTAACACCATCCGATTCCTATAAATTTTGGTACGCACAGATAGCTTTTGCGTTTTTCCTCTTTCAATTGGAATCCAAATCAGTAACCAACATTCCAATATGACATACAGTTAAAGGAAAAAAGAGTGAAAATACATGATATAGGGCGGGGGGTGTTAGTAAAGCAGAAAAAATCTTGAAGGAGGATTATTAATACTCATATATCTGTGAATGCTAGTATCAAAGCACTTAGGCCTTCCCATGAATGATTGTCTGTGAGCTGAAGAAAACCCTGAATATGGCATTTTTTAAAAGACTTTTTAAAAATATTAATTGATCATATTTTGTTCGAACATACCCACCTATACTCTCGCAAAATCACAAACATAATTGACAAACCTTGACATCTGCAATTATCGCTAATTCTTGTCCTTTTCCCCATAGTTTTTTCCCTATTCATTTGTACGTGCACGATCGGTTTCTTGGGTATAGCAAAAGGGCCGCCGTGCAATTTCCGGTTTCCTCACGTTTCGAGCGGCGATAGCCGATCCAGTGTATAGAGATCAGTGGGTCACCACTAGGGATGATGACATTTTTTTGCGTATTGACGTAAATTGCATGCATCATCAGAGCGGCAACGGTAATCTGCATGACACTATTTTCATGACCTTAATGGGAATGCAAAGACGCATAATGACGTTACCTTCAACGGTGAGGTTGAGACAAAGTAGACAGAAAAATATCAATCCTCAGCCATACCCTTAAAAAGCTCTTTACATCTCATTCGTATCGCAACTGTGATAGACTTTATAGCATTATATTCAGATCCACAAAAATGGAAGCCCTTTTTGATCCCCACACGGTGCTTAGCTATCTTCGGCCACTTCATCCCCGGCTGTTAGTCGTGACTTTGAGGGTTGCTTTGTTTTTAATGTTATGACTTACCTTACCACTGCGATTAATCTCACACTTTTCTTATCGGTGCATCGATTCGGACAGTACGTTTCTGGGCAATACAAGGAGAGTCCATACTGGATTCGCAATAGGCTGAGAAAGAAACACCCCTCACAAACACCAACTGAGTCCAACCCAATTAGGGATGGGGATCTGAAACACATGGAGCGTGGCATGTCAGGATCTTTTGAAAGGGAGAGCAAGAGAGGAGAGACCCGCGGAACCCTGGAGAGCGAGAGGAGAGGGGATGGAGGAGAGAGAAGGGGGGGGGGCGGAGGAGAGAGAAAGAGAGAGAGAGAGAGAGAAGAGAGAGGAGGAGAGGAGAGAACCTGAGAGTGAGAAAGACACGAGAAACAAGGGAATGATCTTATAAGATAATTAGCATACTGATGAGGCAGTTGTATTTGTGCAAGTCGAGGCAAAAAATTCAGGCAGCTGTAACTATGGTTCTCCTTTTTCACATGGATACCAAAGGATCCTAACAGCATTACCATTACGTCAGAATGTACGTCATAAATTTCGCCGCTCATATCAACACAACTCAATTTATATCTATAACCACACCATGTCGAATTGGGGAGGAACAATCGGGGTTTTTTCACTCAAAAAAAATGAAAGAATATACGATTTTCATGCGGTTTGTTGGCTCTTTCTACTTGAGGGACATGACTAGTTTAAAATATACCCAGAGCGTTTTTAGTGGTTGTTTTGATGTCAGTAAAAATGCGAAATATCAGTTTTCCCCCATCCAGTATTCGCGTACTTTCCTTCCCTTTGTACTCATGTGATGTGGTATTATTTTAATACCAAGAAAAAGAAGAAACTCATGAGCTTTCTTGTGGTTCCAAATTTAAATTTAGGCTATAGGAATCGAATGTTCTAAAATCACGGGGGGTGGCAACCAACCCCTTCGAGAGTTTTGTAACAAAAATGACTAACGTAGACGAGGCCTAGGTGCGAAAGATTCGTGGAATAGTTCGATCAGTCCCCTTTGACTTTAAGCTGCCCTTAGTAGTTTTTTGCCACAGTGAGCAAAATAGGTTAAGGGGGAGTGA
>JAMKCH010043709.1:0-11857 GCA_023653785.1 Ophioderma brevispina | reverse complement strand
GGATGTGTGTGTGTCACCAAATTGAAAAGTTGAAGTTAATTGGAAAACCCTAGTTGCACCATGGATCCCCCTCATATTTTGATTAGTCAAAGGTCATGTGCCAAGGTAAAAATTCATGTGGGAGGTCAGTTGAAACAGCTAAAAATGTAAATTGACCTACATTGAAAAGTTGAGGTCAAACTTGAGTCATAGGTGCAAATATAGGATCCCTCCATTGGTTGATGAGGTCAGGTCACATCCAAGGTCAAAGGTTATGTGAGGTCAATTTGTCAGATAGGACAGGCCGTGTGGCCCACAATCTTATTCTTTGAAAACAGCGAGTGCAAAAGCCGATATACCGCAAATTCTAGTTCTTTTTGATTTGAGCTGATTGTAGTCTGCAATTTTTGGTATAAAGTGTGCAACATCAGTGTATACGGTATTGATTTCAAAAAATTGTACTAGCAAAATCACGAGTGCGTAGCAACTTACCCAAATTGGTAATTAGAGGTAAATATCTGGATAGGGCTCCTTTTGGTATGTACACCAAAACAACACAAAATGATCAAGGCACTTGAACCCATGCTATAAATGATGCAAAATCTGAAGCGACGTGAGTCAGTAGGAGATTTTCCAAACCTAAATATATTTTTGGGTGGTGAGAAAACGAATCTGCATAGCATCAAGACGTGCTCAGTAACGAGTTCAAATTAGACACCTTTTACGCGTCAATCAATTTTTTCGACACTTCTTATTTATGTGATATCCCCATGGATTAATTAATTCATTAAATGTTTCAATAATCCCTGTTGGGTAAAAAAAAAATATACATATCTTTTAAACATTAGAGATACAGACTTTCATTAGTCCCCTGTTTGCAGTATGTCAGTTCATGTGTTGTTTTTAAACAAATGACGTTAATATACCATCATGTCCGACTAAATCAGTGGATTAGATGAATGTGACAAAGTTCATTCATGTATTAACCATCAACACAACCAGCAGATGATGAAGGTATGTGCAATGGCTATTTACAGCTGTACGTGTCGCCATCATGAGTGCCCTACTTTCTGTTAGTTTACTTGCAAGGATCCATGGATTTTCTTACAAACCAGAGTGTCAATGATGAGGGGGAATGAATGGCAAGGGCCCCCCCCTTTTTTTGTTGCTACCTTTGCCCATGTTGACAATTTGCATTGTGCATTGTTTGTCTTTGTTGGGAATAGCAGTTTTCTTATTCAAGAGCAATATTAGAGAAGAAATGAATGGTGGTCTGCATCTGCAGTTGCCCATGTTGAAAGCAGATGAAAGGGTGATTTAAGCAAATTCCCATGTACATACTTATTTTTGTAGGACTCCTGGTTATCTTTACACAATAGACATTTGCAAGATCCCCATAATGCACCTCGTATTGTGCCCATTTCCATCCGGAACTTGTTGCCCATAGGGCCATGTTTACAAAATAGTCTGTTGTCGTGCCTAAAACACAATACTGAGTGTACCTTTTGTCATGTGAAGTTAATCTTACAGAATGTAGAAGAATATCATAGGAACAAAAAACAGGCGAGGCACTGATGTTTTTTTTTTTGAAATTTAATTACAAAGTTTCCGGCATTTTCGATCTTAACCATGCCTCCTTGGTCACTGCCGACGAATCAGTTCAACGGTTCAATGTCACAGATAGGTTAAGTTTTCTCAGTATTGATTTAACGCTCTTAACCGTATGTTTTTTAGCTGACTTGAGGCCTGTACAAGTTTCTCCCGGATGGACTTGCATAATACGATTTATTATGGGGATTGTGCAAATCGTCTATTACACAAGAGTGAATGAATGGTAAGTCTGCTACAATTACCTTGACAGCAGGTCCCAGAGTCATATCACATTTGTTTATAGTCTTAGTAAGGAAGGAAAGATTAACTTTTGATTCAACTTGTGGATCAATTTGTGCATTGTAATAACAACTGGTCATGTTTTTTGTGTGAATTAACAGGGTGAAGCGGGGAAGATTCCGACGAGGCCCATCGTGGCGACCGCTGTTCAAAAATAAGTAAGGAATTCACCAAAGGGCAAGAAAAAGGTCCGCATGACTTGACGGCATCATCTCCCTCCCTCACTGAGAGCTCCCCGGATGCATCATCCAGACCTACCCCGGGGTCACCTGCCCAGAAGGTCATCACCTTTGCGGTTCAAAGGTCAGACTTGGACGTGGAGTTCGGGAGTCATTGGGATCACAAGGCTGGTTTCGGGAGAGAATGTCCCGGACGTATTCGTGCTGACAGTGGGATTGAGGAGGCGAGCCACAAATGAATCTCAGGTGAATGCATAATAACAAAGGACTTGCGGTTACTCCTTTGGGTCCGATACGATTGTGGACTCTCAAAGGTCGCAAAAGGAGATCGCCATCAGCGGTGGCGGCCAAGCCTCACGCATTATAACAACTCACGCAAAATGTCAAAAGAAATTACAGCAATACGCAGTACAACCACAAACCAATTTGGTGCTTTGATTTGGGTTGGTCATGGGTGCTCCCATGACCATTATCTACGACCTCGTCCTCGTTCGTTTTAATACAAAACAAATCAGAAATAGCCCTTCTAAGTGGCCGTGATTTCTTCAACTCCAACAGTTTTGGAATAAGAAAATATTCCTTGAACACATATTAACAAAGTATTTAAAAAAAACGTGTCGGGTCGCAGGCATAATTTTACAAGAAAAAGAACACTTTAAAGTGAGTATATGGTTTTCCTAGTTTTAATTTGCCCTTTTATTACAGAAAACATGTATAAAAAGAAATCTCATAAACTGAATTTAAAGGAGATGTTTGATACATGAGCTAAGAGTGCATTAGAACCATAACCACCTTGTTTACAACTTATTCCCCTTTTGACCTTGGTGTGTGAAATTTGCCCTCACATAGTTCTAAGCTTATTAACATAGGTTACACTTTCTATCATTCAAATAAATGAAAATAGAAAAAAGCCCAATTGGGCGCAAAATGTGTTAAAACTGATCCCCAAGTTAAAGCTTTAATTAACATAGGTCACACCTTCCGTCATTTCAAATAAAGAAAATAGAAAAAAACGCCCAATTGGGCGCAAAAATGTGTTAAAAATGAATCCCAAGTCTATAAGCTTTAAATTAACATAGTACACCTTCCTATCATTTAAATAAAGAAAATAGAAAAAAAACGCCATGGCTGCCAAAATGTGTTAAAACGAATCCCCAAGTCATAAGCTTTAATTTAACATAGGTTACACTCCTATCACTTTCAAATCAAAGAAAAAATAGAAAAAATGCCCAATTGGGCGCACAATGGTAAAAATGAATCCCCAAGGTTATGAAGCTTGAATTAACATAGTCACCTTCCTTTGGGTTTTTTTTTTTTTTCAATTTTTTCAAAAAACTAAGAAATAGAAAAAAAAGCCAATGGGGGCGCAAAATGGTTAAAAAATGAATCCCCAGTTATAAGCTGTTAATGAAAGCATCGTTACACCTTCCTATCATTTCCAATAAAGAAAATAGAAAAACGCCAATGGGCGCCAAAATGTGTTAAAAACTGAATCCCAAGTATAACGTTAATTTAACATAGTTACACCTTCCGTCATTTTCTAACATAAACGAAAATAGAAAAAGCCCATGGCGCAACAATGTGATAAACTGAATCCCAAGTTTAAGATTTAATTTAACATAGGTTACACTCGTATTTCATAATAAAGGAAAATAGAAAGAACACCCCAATTGGGCGCAAAATGTGTAAAACCTGAATCCAAGTTATAACTTTAATTTACATAGGTGCAACTCTGTCATTCAAATAAAGAAAATAGAAAAAACGACCAATTGGCGCAAAATGTGATAAAAACTGGAATCCCAAGGTATAAGCTTTAATTACATGGTTACGACGTCCTGTCATTCAAATAAAGAAAATAGAAAAAACGCAAATTGGGCGCAAAATGGTTAAAATGAATCCCCCAAGTTATAAGCTTAATTTAACATAAGGTTACACTTTCTTAATTTCAAATAAAGACAATAGAAAAAACGCCAATTGGGCGCAAATGTGTACAAACTGAATCCCCAATTTTTTTTTTAAGCTTTAATTTTTAATGTAGGTTACACCTCCTGTCATTTCAAATAAAGAAAATAGATAAAAAGCCCAATTGGGCGAAACTGGGTTAAAAACTGAAGCCCAAGTTATAATTAAAATAGGTTACACCTTCCATCATTTCAAATAAAACATAGAAAACCGCCCAATGGGCGCAAATGTGTTAAAAATGAATCCCAAAGATATAAACTTAGAAACAAGGTTACACATTCGTCATTTCAAAATAAAGAAATATAGAAAAACGGCCAATTGGGGGAGCAAAATGTGTAAAACTGAAATCCCCAAGTTATAAAGCTTTAATTTTAACATACGGTTACACCTTACTGTAGTTCAAATAAAGAAAATAGAAAAAAACGCCAAGTGGGCCGTAAAAATGTGTTAAAAACTGAATCCCCAATTTATAAAGCTGAATTTAACATAGGTTACACGTTCCATCATTTCAAATAAAGAAAAAAATAGAACAAACGCCCAATTGGGCGCAAAATGTGTTAAACTTGAATCCCCAAGTTATAAGCTTTAATTTAACATAGGTTACACCTTCCTGTCATTTCAAATAAAGAAAATAGAAAAACGCCCAATTGGGCGCAAAATGTGTTAAAACTGAATCCCCAAGTTATAAGCTTTAATTTAACATAGGTTACACCTTCTATCATTTCAAATAAAGAAAATTAGAAAGAACGCCCAATTGGGCGCAAAATGTGGTGGGGTTAAATCTGCATCCCCAAGTTATAAACTTAAATTGAATAACATAGGTTACACCTTCCTGTCATTTCATAAAAAAGAGAAACGCCCCAATTGGGCGGGCGCAAAATGTGTAAAACTGATCCCCATTTATAAGCTTTAATTTAACAACATGGTTACACCCGTCCCTGTCATTTCAATAAAGAAAATAAAGAACACCAATTGGGGCGCAAATGTGTTAAAACTGAATCCCAAATTTAAAGCTTTCAATTTAACATAGGTTGCAACCTTCTTGGCATTATTTCAATAAAGAAATAAGAAAAAACGCCCATTGGGCGCAAAATGTGATAAAAACTGAATCCCCAGTTATAAGCTTTAATTTAACATAGGTCTACAAACACTTTTCCTTTCATTTTCAAATAAAGAAAATAGAAAAAAGAAAAAAAATAAAAAAATGTGTTCAAAACTGAATCCCCAAGTTATAATCTTTAATTTAACATGGTATACACTTTCCTATAATTTATTCAAATAAAGAAAATAGAAAAACGCCCAATTGGGCGCAAAATGTGTTAAAACTGAATCCCCCAAGTTATAAGCTTCCAATTTAAACATAGGTTAACCTTCCTGTCATTATATACTGGTAATTTTAAATTTGTCAATTTCCAAAATAAATAAAGAAAATAGAAAAAACAGCCACAATTGGCGCAAAATGTGTTAAAACTGAATCCCCAAGTTATATTTAACATAGTTTACACCTTCCTATCATTTCAAATAAAGAAAATAGAAAAACGACGGCCCAATTGGGCGCAAAATGTGTTAAAACTGAATCCTCCCCAAGTTATAATAAACTTTAATTTAACATATGGTTACCTTCCCTGTCATTTCAAATAAGGAAATAGAAAAAACGCCCATTGGGCGGCAAAATGTGTTAAAACTGAATCCCCAAGTTATAACTTAATTTAACAT
Source organism: Ophioderma brevispina (assembly GCA_023653785.1). Classification (NCBI taxonomy): domain Eukaryota; kingdom Metazoa; phylum Echinodermata; class Ophiuroidea; order Amphilepidida; family Ophiodermatidae; genus Ophioderma; species Ophioderma brevispina. The sequence goes on along the minus strand of JAMKCH010043709.1, from coordinate 6,131 downwards.
AGGTTACCCCTTCCTGTCGTCATTTCATTCCTTCCTGTCATTCCGGTCGAGAACCTGTCATTTTTTCAAAATAAAGAAAATAGAAAAAACGCCCAATTGGGGCGGGCAAATGTGTTAAAACTGAATCCTCCCAATTTATAATCTTTAAATTTAACCATAAGGTTACACCTTCCTGTCATTCAATAAAGAAAATAGAAAAAAAACCCCAATTGGGCGAAAATGTGTTAAAACTGAATCCCCACTTTATAAGCTTTAATTTAACATAGGTTACAAAAAATACAACAACCTCTTCCCTCATTTTTAATTTATTAGGTTTGTTTTTATGCATGATCCCCTGACATCGGTTAGTCACTTAACCTTGTGGATTTGTCACATACCTCACCGTCTCAAACATCTCCCCTTGGGCGCAAAATGTGGTTTAAAACTGAATCCTCAAATTTTTAAAAGCTTTAATTTAATGTAGTTTACACCTTCCTGGTCTTTTCAAAATAAAGATGTTACCTAAAGCTTCGTCTTAAATAATATCAACACAATACTTGGTAAAAGCTTCAATCATACGTAGTATACCTACGTGGCCTGACTCAATTTTTCTTACTTAAACTCTCCTATTTGTTCTCTCACCCTTTATCTATCCCTGCAACGTTTAAACCAAACTCCCATCAAAAAGCAATCTTCACAGAGACATAAAATCAAAGAAATGCTTTTTTAAAAGGCCATTTCAAACATGCCAATTTATGGTTATTCTTTGTCTGAAATTTGCATCGCATTACACAAACCAACACTAAAACTCCAAATAAATAGTAGTACTTAGATCATTTTCATTAAAGAAACATTTAATGAAATACCTTCAGCTATAGAATAGACTCCTATCGCAATTTTGATAACGTGGTTTTCTCTATATTCGGGTCGCTAAGGCGACCGACAAAAATTAGAATTTTTCGTAAAGCTTTCGCTTTTACGTGTTAAAACCAATGGCGACGTCGGAAAATTAGATTTCTTGGCCGCCTTCCTGAATCGCCAGATAATAAAAGAGGATGCCCCTCTAATATTTTTTCATATAACAGCCAATTTCAAACATTCCGCATTATAAGAGGCATCCCAAAGTTTACCTTTTACTGGTGTTTAAAAAACATACAACTTTACATACATGCCCACAACTATTTGCTTTTGATGTAAAATTATAATTGCATGCTTCAATGACTTCTTGGGATTTTCATATATGAAGCCTTTCCCACAAGAACCACAATGCCACTTTGCCAAAATGCGGCAATCTATATTTAATTGGCCAACATATATGTAATTTATATATGAGTGGCATTTGTGATTCTTTGGGGGTAAGACCTCATTTTCCACATTTTGCTTTTTTGGAGTGTATGATCACTACATGGAATTGCCAAAAACAAACACTTCCTATTAGATACAGACCATACAGTTAACGCTGTTCCTGATATAATAGCGCGGCAATTCAAGTGACCTTTGTCTGGGCCACGGTTTTATCATTAAGAATGAGGCCATTGGCTGTCTTCCATAGTCCTGCTTGGGTGGAGAAGACTGTTTAAGTCAATGCTCTCACTGCACTACATCTCCTATTACACAATTACAAGCATACCGTACAACATAGAGTCAACCTGCTCATGATATTATTAGGGCGGTCATTCAAGGGCTCAAGTGGCTTGTCTGGGCCACCGGTATTATCATTAAGATGAGGCCATTGTGCTGTCTTCCAGAGTCTGCTTGGTGAGAAGACTGTTTAAGTCAATGCTCTCACTGCACTACATCTCCTATTACAAGCATACCGTACAACATAGAGTCAACCTGCTCATGATATTATTAGGGCGGTCAATTCAAGTGGCTTGTCTGGGCCACGGTTTATCATTAAGATGAGGCCATTGTGCTGTCTTCCAGAGTCTGCTTGGTGAGAAGACTGTTTAAGTCAATGCTCTCACTGCACTACATCTCCTATTACAAGCATACCGTACAACATAGAGTTAACCTGCTCATGATATTATTAGGGCGGTCAATTCAAGTGGCTTGTCTGGGCCACGGTTTATCATTAAGATGAGGCCATTGTGCTGTCTTCCAGAGTCTGCTGGTGAGAAGACTGTTTAAGTCAATGCTCTCACTGCACTACATCTCCTATTACAAGCATACCGTACAACATAGAGTTAACCTGCTCATGATATTATTAGGGCGGTCAATTCAAGTGGCTTGTCTGGGCCACGGTTTATCATTAAGATGAGGCCATTGTGCTGTCTTCCAGAGTCTGCTTGGTGAGAAGACTGTTATATAATCCAAGTCTTAGCACTAATTGCACATAGAGTTAACCTGCTCATAATATAAATAGTGCGGTCAATTCAAGTGACGTGTCTGGGCCATACTTTATCATTAAGATGAGGCCATTGTGCTGTCTTCCAGAGTCTGCTTGGTGAGAAGACTGTTATATAATCCAAGTCTTAGCACTAATTGCACATAGAGTTAACCTGCTCATGTTATAAATAGCACGGTCAATTCAAGTGACGTGTCTGGGCCATACTTTATCATTAAGATGAGACCATTGTGTTGTCTCCATAGTCTGCTTGGTGGAAGACAGTCACATATTCCAAGTCTTATCACTTCTTCCCTACATTGACATTTGAGAGTAATCATCCCCATCATTTTCCTGCCTTTTTGTTTTCAACTTCATGTGAGAGCGTTTGTGATTAGGACCAACCCGGTGCAAGAATGGTCACAGAAACCCCAACATTCCTACTTAAATGCCAGCAGTCCTGGGACCCATCCATTTCCATAATCGACATGGTTTCCGTAGCAACCGAGTTGCCCATGATGTCGTCTGCAGGTGCATGGCCATTGAGCAGCATACTGTAATTAGACAACATTTTTGTTTTTGCCAGCACTGACTTTCTTCATATATGGTTTGGTTTTAGGTCCTTGCTAAAAAAGAAGTCTTCAGTAAAAATCGCATTTGCGTGTATACATTATGTAGAGAAAAATAACTAAAAAATGTATGCATTGTCCATTCTCAAAACAATATTTATAGTGGAATATGAGTTTCTTTACTTGTTTTCAACCACCAAAAACAAGTCATATTACCTGTTTTTGATTCCAGTTAAGATAAAAAGACAAACAACAAAAGAGAAAAAAATGTGCAAAAACATTGACAAGTTAAAGCCCACGAGTTTCGCTGGTGAATTCTCTGTTCCAAAAACAGGTGCCAATGTGTATAAAGTATGTATTCTGTATCGTCCATTCTGCTTTTTAATTCTGATTTACTATTACCCTCTGATTCACAATACAAACTGAACTAATTAAGCCCATAGGCCTTTGATTTGTTGTAGCAGTTAAGTAGATGAGATTATTTATTTTGGCCAAAAACAGTGATAGAGAGCAGACATAAGGTTCTGTTTCGTTGCAGACAGAATTACTTTGAATCCAATTCATACCCTCTGGGTTAACAGTACATCTTTAGGGTTGTTAAATTAAATGATCATTAAGGAGCTAGGGCAATATCTATGTAATTTAAAATAGAAGAACCCTATTCACTTCAGTATTCAGTGATTCCGTTACGAACCTTTATATATTAGTATTTCTGGCGGTATATATTCCATTGTGTCTTAATGTACTAGAAATCTTTCTGGTGGGTGAAGAGTATGATGTACCTACAAATGGATTCCCCGATATATATTTCGATCTTTTGAGTGCATTAAATCCTGTTCAAGTTTTCACTTCAGGCTCTTAGATAGCTAATTTAGGACAAAGAAAGTGTGTTTACGATAGATGAAACATGACCTTTGATAAAGTACATTGAGATAACAATAGGGAAGCTCAAGGTCAGAATGTGCAGCCCTACTGTAAATTAACTATAGTAGATAGTATTTGACACAACTTGGGGCATCTCCTCTGATACTAGTATGTGTATAAGGGGCAAAAAAAGGGTCATGTTACAGCCGTACCACACGGAACAGGGTATAGTTCTATAAGTATACCTACTCCCAATTTCATAAAATGCAGACTTGTTTTAATTTTCTTAACACAGGTTGAGAATGTTCTCAAAAAGGTTGAGAATGTTCTCAACAAGGGTTGAGAATGTTCTCAGCAAAGGTTGAGAATGATCTCAACAAAGGCTGAGAATGATCTCAACAAAGGCTGAGAATGATCTCAACAAAGGTTGAGAATGAGATCAACAAGGGTTGAGAATGATCTCAACAAGGGTTGAGAATGATCTCAACAAAGGCTGAGAATGATCTCAACAAAGGTTGAGAATGATCTCAACAAAGGCTGAGAATGATCTCAACAAATTGAAAGGTTGAGAATGATATCAACAAGGGTTGAGAATGTTCTCAACAAGGATTGAGAAAGTAAATGCATACAACCATAATCTTTCATTGAGACCTGTCTAGGACTGTACACAATAATTTAGGCAATTTTAAGTTTTTGGTATTTGTGTGCACATGGCAGACTGTGTAAGAGGCTAGTTTCACAGTTTATTTAAGTAATACACAAAATAGAGATTTACATCTTTAAAGTTAAATAATCTGGAATAAAGTAGTTGTGTAAAAATCAAGTTGCATCATATAAAAATGTATTCGCTCTGTGTGATTATAATCTTAGACTCCATTACAGTCTACATTTTTTATGGCTGTATGTAGATAAGTCCATCAAAGTTTAGTCTTTATTTAAAGGGGCATTTCGTGATCCACAGCCTTGTTCCCCCGACTTACCTAAAAATGTTGAGATTTTTACATCATCTGAACCGTTAGCCTTAGTAATCATGTGTGCCCAATCTTATGTGAAAATTCGGTTGCATCTGTAAGAAATTTGCAATTTTGTATTTTCTGTCCGTAAACGGACAGAAATTACAGCACAGTAGCCTATGGGTAGCCTATGGGACCGTGGGAAAGGAGCAATTGCTCATAACACAAAACCGCAAGATCGGGATCAGCTCAAATTTTGAGAATAAGCTTTTCTCAAGAATATCTAGTGATCAATGAATAACACAGAAGGTGCTGAAATCACGAAATGCACCTTTAAAAGCAGGAAGTTATGCCAATTTCTGTCACATCTGCAGTCAGGTCCCAATAAAGGATTACTAATGGGCTTCCTATACGAGGCACCAGCTCCTCATCACTGTGGTACTTTAATGTGGACGTGTGCTGGACTGTTTACACGTCACATACTTCACACTGTTAGTGAGTGGTGCGTCATTTAAAAAGAAATGTATCGTGTAAGTGCACGTATGCATGCAACGGAAGTGTGATTTAAGCGGTGCATCGAGATACACAGTAGAAACCATGTTAGGATGCATTCCTTTCTGCACTCACTGTATAGTAACAGATACAACCCAGTTGATTTGCCAACACAGCCTCTAAAGTACCACACCGATCCGCATTAATGTTTTAATGCAGAACTGGTGCCTCGTGTAGAAAGACCACATTTTTTTTTTTAATTTAGGATAAAATAGTTTCATATTTTTCTGAAATTGGGAGTAGGGTGTCCATTGTGGTTAAGATTTTTCTGACCTTGTCTTTATTTTACCAGTAACCTGGAGTAGTCGCAGTGTTTGTAACTGTTGTCTATGCAGCGTATTAAGTATTATTGTATGTTAACACTTTGCATATGCCAGAGCAAGTCTCTGTCCAAATGGGGCAACTTTCCTTCTACAAGCCCTTTTTGCAGGATGTCAAATCAGATGACTTCTTAAAACTCTGAATGGTTTCATGTACGGTATCTTAGCTGATCATGGGTGCTGAAAACTCCACTGCGCAAACATCACTTATTTCATTGATAATTATTTTGAATACATTGTGTAATAATTGTGTAGCGGCATAATAAATGTACACAAATTTCAGTATCTCCCCGTCAGCACATTCTTTAAATTTACTAATTTATGAGTATTTGATAGAAATTTGTGCTTAAGAAAATTCAGAGTTTCACTGTACAAAACTGTTGTGAGTGTGTTTTATCAAAAGTGCAGGCAGTTTTTTCTTTTTGTTTAATAATGCCATATTAATTGCATCAATCTCTACAGCTAAACAGCAGCAACACTTTGTGATTGTCAGAATGCACTCATTCATGGTCTATGTTTCAGCGTCATGCACGAACAGTTTTGCACAGCGAGACTCTTAAAATCTGCT
>JAMKCH010043708.1:0-17729 GCA_023653785.1 Ophioderma brevispina | reverse complement strand
CCTTTCATTTTGACCATTATGCCTTTGCTTGCTAAATTAACTTTTGTTGTTGTAATTACTACTTTTCATAATGAATTGTTATTTTCTTTTCTCTAACTTTATATTATCATTTTAATCTGGCTTTGGCTTGCGTATTGATATTGTTATACACTGATGTGATGTGAAGTTCAAATCCAATTTTGATTGATTGATTGATAGTTTGAGACAATACTTTAATCTTCTTTTACGTAACGAGCACATTTTCAGAAATTTTTCTTAAAGTGCATTACGTGAACCTACAGCACTGTGCCAAAAAATGGTACAATCATCAAAAAAACTGTAAATATGAAATTTCAAAATAATCATTCTTACTTGGCATAATATTAAAGAACAAAGACCAGGCTTTTTCCAATGGTGTTTGTTTCACTTATTTGCATTTGGGTCAATCCAGAGATAAATCACTTTAATGCAATACAACCAAAAAATCGATTTTTTGCCACTTTTTATTATGCATGGGCAGAGTTGCTTCGCTCCATTTATGCCCATGCTGTCTTAAAAACCTCAAAACAAAAAGTTGCAACTTGACAAGAGAACAAACACAGATTAAAGTCACAAAAAGAAGTCTAGTTTTATCAACACAAGTTTTAATAGTCAACATGATCAGTTTCAATGATAATATCTTCTTTTCATAAATAATAAACAATCAAATATTTATTGGGCACGTCAATGAATGGAACTTTGAATTTATTTCAAAAATTGTATCTGTTAAAATATGCTAGAAGAAATGTATTGCAACCAAAATAAACAAACTGCTCCAAATCCAAAGAAATGGTTTAAGAATATTGCACTATCTTGTGCATTTACGATTATCGCAGGTCAATAAAAATTTGAATTTGGAAGCCAAAGTAGCAAATGTTGGTAGGAATTACGTTTCATGATACTTTCAAGACTCATAAGAAACGCTCTCCTCCAGGTTGTTGTACACCGCTGTACGCTCATGGTTCTCTTCTCTTCTAACAGAACATTGCGAATGTATTCACTTTAATCTTAAGCGCACACTTTACTGATCATAACTCCACCATTAAGTAACTTTTAGAGTTTCTTATGAAGTTATAATCCCTTTTTAAAGATTATCATTCTGGCTCAAGTGTGAATAACTTATGTTTAACAAATTACACATTCACCGTTTTCACTCAACCAGAAAGTGGCACAAACTCTCGATTTTTGTGTTCCGCAGTAAACTGGAGTTATCTCTGATAGAAAACAAGCAAATGAGATGAAACAAAAAAATCCTGGAAAGCCTGGATTTTTCTCTTTAATATGTGATGTACAATACGACTTATTTATGTTGAGATATCAATATTGAAAAACTCGGGTTTTTGATTGTACCATTTTTTTTTGAGACAGGCTGTAATATCACCTTCATTATTTTTGCTATGGTTGAATAGAAATCCTCATATACGGTTATTTCCATCATTTTAATTTGATTCTACTCTACGGTTTGATGTAAGGCAATAATCAGACAGGCTGGCCACTCTGTTGCAAATTTGCTATCGCATTACGGAATAAAATCCAAAATCAAACGATTTTTTTCTGAGTAAATCGATTTTGCACGCACTGGTGTTAAAGATTTCCGTAAAATTTCGGACTCGGTAAGTTGAAATATTCCGTTCTTTTCCTTCCCCCCTTAAAATACCGTAAATAATTTTCTTATAGCATTCTAATTAGTGTGATTACAACCAAATCTAGGACTCTATAATTTTACGGGACAGTGCGTAAGACTTAGGCCAACATAAAAGTTAAGGTCGGGGGGGACGAGGTCGTGAATTACAAATTACCCCTAAAATTTGTCTCAGAATTACGGATTTTCTTTAATTTTGGACTTCACAGAACTGTTTCTCGCTCTTATAAATCCGCGCAAATAGTCAACAATACCTGCAGAAGTTCTAAATCTTGAAAGCGTTATAAAGAAAGAACGAAAAACAGATTTAGCCCCCAAACCGGAGTAAGCCTATAAACTGGCGATTAAGCTGCCACTAGACTGAGAGTTATCTCACAATTTTGAACTTCCATGTCGGAGCAACTTACTGGACTAGTAAGTCACCAAAATTAACCACTTGCTATTCACCGAGAGGGGATCTACAGTGTCCCCAAAACTTTGCCCTAAAAGCATCCCCAATTTCAGGTCTTTCAATAAACATTTGTGCCTTCAAATTATATTTACAATTTAAAAGTTTGTTAGCTTTTCACAACACAACCTTCCGTGAACTCGGGGCTAATGATAGCTGATTATCGCTATTTACTGAAATCTGTGTGTTTTTGCCTCTTTTGGTACTGTAACATATGGACACGGGCTTACCAATGGACAGGAGATGTCTCAAAACTGTTGACGGGCATTTTATTAAACATTTATTCATTAAAACTAACGACAGCAAGTTTTGAGAGTTTAACCGAATAAATCACGTGTTTACATGTGGAAAGACTACGGAATTTAAAAAATAAATTAGACCTGTGGTGTCTTTGAAGAATAGGAGTCTACTAATCCTGGGTTTAAACCAGGGTTAGTCCACATGAGTGGACCTTTTTCCTTCGAACATACGCGAAATATGTGTTGTATTGGGTGAGAACAATCCTCATGGACGGGCCGTCCAGCCCATCCCTGACGAATTTTCTCACTGTTACATTTAACTTTTTGAAAGGAAAAAAGGCCACTCAGTAGGAATAACCCTGGTGTAAACCCGGGTCTAAAATTAGACTCCCATTCAGAATACCACCCTATATCGATAATCATATAACAGTTCAACATCAACAAGAGCCACAAAACCAATTAATTTGGTAAGAAATAATATATTTATTTGATATTTCAATTTATTTACATAATGACCAAGCCCGCGATGGGGAAGTAAGTGAAACAAAATCAACCTAACAAACAAACCAAATCACATCTGTCAATAAACATCTTATGTCAATACATGTATATTGGACCTTTACAAACGAAACAGAACAAAACCAGACAGCCCAAGCTTCATAAGAATTCTTTATGTTTGTTTTGTTGTTTGAGGCTTCGAAGAACTATGTTCACTCTTACAAAAATTGACCTTAAACAATTAACAAAAACCATTTGCTTTTTGAACTCTCTTTTTCAAATTTGTTTAGAAAATTTTAGGAAATGCAAAAATCAGCGATATGCCTTGAGAAATATGACAGAATCACTGATTTTGCTGAAAACAAACTATTGTGTCTCAGAAAATCCACGTAGGGATGCTCAACTTATTGACCCGTATTCCAGAAAACTTGTTTAGCCAAACGGATTTTTAGCTTAAAATCACCTAATTTAAAATTTAGTTTAAGCAAAAAACCCTTTAAATATTTTTGTAACCATTTAACTTACTTAAAAGAAGCTTTAACACGTAACAGGTCGTCATTGAAAGGACCCTAAAAACACACTTTTTTATTTTTTTTAGAGTGCATAAAAGGCCATATTGTGTTTTAATGGTTGAGAGCACAAAGTGTACCTCAATAAAAACGTTCGCTTAGTTAAAAATAAACATAAAAAACCTTTGTTTTGAATACGGGCCATTGTGTTTAGTATTGCCTAAGTAGAAACAAAAAAACATCGGTTTAAGTTTTCACAAATCAATGAAAATATTATTTTTACATCAACAGGGGGAACTAATATGAACCCTGAACAAATCTTTGCCAGAAATAACATTTGGCTCGCATTACTGGACCGTACCACCAAAAACAAGACAGACATGAAAGTCCTAAGTTCGCAGAATCATTTATATTGTTTTGATTTGCTTGCTTTGAGAACTATGTTCACTTTTTCAGAACTAATGACCTTAAAAACAATTTTGCTTCTTTAAAAATCTCTCTTCTTTCAAATTGTTCAGAACTTTGTGAGTGACAAAAAAAATCATCGATTCCTGGAGAAATATGAACAGAATCACTGATTAACTTGTAAACAAATGATTGTGTCTCAGAAACATCCATGTAGGGATATCAACAGGGGTAATGTGAACCATGAAACCAATTCCATGCCAGAAAATAGGTGGATACCTTGGTTATTTATTTTCACCAGGTGATATTTTAAAATATCTAGTAGAGTGAGTTTTGTGTCGAAGTGTTAAATGTGAACTGAAATGGAAATGAGATAAAACACTAAAACACGACAAGCAAAAGAGTTTTCAATGCATTATGACCATTGTACCCTGGAAGCAGGACATATAGGAATCGGTTACCTTTATATTTTAAAAATGATGTAACACTCTTCTGGATATATCCGAAAAAAAACCTTGGTACACGAAAAGACAATTTGTGTCTTAGTTGAATCTCGAGAAAACTTCAGGCGTATACTTGTCTGACGATCTTAAAATCGTTTTGTTATTTTCAATTCTGGAAATCAAACACAGATATGAACCTTGTGTGCAAAGGATATTCTCTATCAGTGTGAGAAGAATCACATCATATTGTTATACCTATAAAATTCAGGTTTCTCAATAACTATTAAAAATATCAGTACTTCTTTTCCATTGCAACACGTTGCGAGAGGGTCAAAGAAGGGGTTACCTCTGACTTTGAGATAACAATTGAAAAAAAGCCATCTTTCCATAATATTAGCAACAAAATCGAGATAGTGAGCAACATAGAAACAAGATAACAAAAACAAAAAAAAAAAAAAAAAAAAAGAAAACACTTAAAAAAAAAAAAAAAAAAAAAAAAAAAAAAAAAAAAAAACAAAAAAAAAAAACAAAAAAAAAAAAAAAAAACAAAAAAAAAAAAAAATAAAAAAAAAAAAAAAAAAAAAAAAAAAAAGCTGCCCTAGCTCTATGATCCTAATTTTAGGCCCAAAAGTCGCAATTATATTGAACCAGATGAATATTAATATATGGTCAAAAACTGAGCGAATATAGGTATATTCGTCTCAGGTCCAAAACAGATGTTCATATGTCCATGCTCGGTTGCGATAACATTCCGCTTCTGTTGTAGCAATCGCCTTCTTGCATCCTATACAAGATGACACAAAGATATTACAACCATTGAACAAAGACGGGATGGACAAAAGAGAGGGATGCCGTGTTCATACACTAATATAATCAACAATATAAAAATATACTATATCGAGTAATATTGAATCTTAGTGTCCATTCCACACCACATTAAATTGGTAAGAGCTGCAATCAACCGATGTCTTCTTGAATGTTTTAAAAACGTCCGGCGCTTTGAAAGTTATACTTCAGTTCATTTCATAAAAGAATGTCACACATTTCAGTTCGAAAACGTACTCTACAGTAAGATATCTCAGCAATCTCTCCGTGGAAAAGCTGTCGGCACACCTTTGCGGGGTCCAATACTACCAGCGACATCTGGCGCAGAGCATACCATAACTGTAAGGGAAGAGAAGAAAAAAATACGAGACACATATTAAACGTCAGAAAATGCATGTACTTTCAGCAGTGCGGACTATTATAGTGCTGATGTAATTAAACTCCAGTTGAAACATATTGGCCATTTTGGCTAAAGTAAGGCATTACGCATGGTATTTTACAACATCAATCATTTTGATGGATTGGGAGGAATTTTTGATTCCTATTTTTTATGTTTATACAAGAAGTCGAAGTACAAAGTCTTAAATGTATTTATGAAAATGCACAATCCTTCCACTAGCAACACAACGCTAAAATAAGAGTAAATCAACTATAGTATCAGAAACAGATTTTTTTTCAATTCTAAAATTGCAAAATATTTATTGCCAATCCCCTCACTTTTCACATACACGTAAATTACAAAAGAGTGAAACCCAAAAATGTGATCATATATCAGCTTAGAGGTTTATGGTACGGGCCTTATAAGCATACTTTGAAAGAGGGTTTTGCTTAATCTTTTACTATTTCGTGGGGTAAAAAAATTGAAAGATCTTGAAACCTCTGTTTTGGAACGTCACGTCGTGGCGTATATTAGTAAAATAGGAACATACGTAGGACGCGGGCGACAGATTATAACTTTCCTGTAACCAATTTGTTTTCTAATTCAAGTCAATTTACTAATAACATGAAGCCCAATGTCTAAACTGTTTAGGTATATTCTGAAAAAGGCAGTGACTATATACACGCTGCTGCCGTGTACCTAAAACCCGGAGACTATATACACGGAAACCGTCGGTTTCTGTCAATCAAACATGTGTTGCGCTCTGATTGGCTCCAGTCAGTGTAGCCTGTTCTAGGCGGACCATGTCAATAAAAATCAAGCTTTTAAAATAAAGTTAAAGGAGATTCTATGAAATAACAACGGTCACATGACGGCAAAGGAAACTACCAATTTCTTAGACCAAAGATGGGATATAAACGTTGCTCTTTAAAATAGTTGCTAGCGTATACTATTACACCCACCGTATAAAATAAGAATATGGTAGGCTCAATAACAAAGAAATAATAACAAAATAAATAGTCTAAATAACAGTTGACAATAAATGAAAGATGATTAAAAGAAAACAAAATGAACCAAATAAAGGACGATGTAGTAAAAAGAATAAAAAAGATAACGAATAAAAATGACTTTAAAAAATAAAAGTAACATATAAAAATGAAAAATAAATTACAACCAAAAATAAAAGGATTAAAAATAGTAAACATTCATAAAATAAAACATAATTCAAAAATACGGTAATAAAAAGAAACCAAAAACAAAATTACAAATAAATAAAAACACAAGTATTTTAAAAAATACATGAATAAAAATACAAACTGAAATGTATGAATAACACTACTAAAACCAAAATTAAAGCAATAACAAATTCGAACTAGAAATAAAAATAAAATGAATAACATAAACATGGTAATTAATAAAAATACTACCCATATAAAATAAATTTAAAATTAATAAAAAACTAAAACAAAAAGTAAATTACAAAAAGATACAAACATACAACACTATTCGATATAACTCCATATGAGTTAATATTGGCATGATTACTAATATGTAGCAATTTAGCAATATAGGTGGTGGATGAGTAAATAAACATGTAAGAGCCACTCAAAACTTTAAAGGCTGGACTCAGACTTTCCTCAGGGAGGGCGACCCGCAATTTCCAAAAAAAAAAATCGGTTATTTGCCATGTACATAAGGCTTGTCCAGATACTAATCACTGTGTGTGAAATTGCTAAGCTTAAATCGATTCCTTCATATAGAAAATCACAACTTTGTTATAAAAACTCGGATCCGGATCTTTGTTATACAAGTATCCTATGGACGTAATATACACATATATAAAGTTTACTGCAGCAAAAAGAAAAATTGATTCATCTCAAATTCGGAATGTGATTTAGGTTACTATCTAAGTTTAGTTGACGATTTTTCATTAGTACACAAAAAATATACTTTCGAAATCTCTGAGTCACACTTTAAAGTCCGACCTCTAGCCTTATTCTATCTCTATGATAACAACATCACGGCTGCGGGTTCATATGAATGCATTAAACGGCGCGGGGTAACGTGACATACATGTACACGGCCGCCGGGCCGAGCAGCTTTTTTCCGTGTATGTAGCTCGGCCGTAATGCTTCACTACATACACGGCTGCAGGGCAGCTAACAACCGGATGCTATATACACGGCGGCCGTACGGTGGCCGTGTATATAGTCTTTGCAAAAATGGGATTTGAATCACACACACCACACATGCATACACCGCCTGGACAGAAACTCACCGGGCTATTGAGGCTTGTTCTAGAACCCGTTTGAGTAACGTCGACTGGACTAGTTGGTTCAACTCCCCGTCTCACTAGTAGACGTCGTAGCGATGGCATAACCTCCATCAGTTGACGTGGGAGGGGATTTGTAAGGCCCGGCGGTTGGTGTCGGTGAACGAAGATGACAAGGCGGGTAATTTTGGCTGCTGCAAAAGGACGGCGATGTTGATGGATCGGGGGAGGTCGTGGAGGCTGGAGAAGTGATTGCTGCCATTGAGGAAAAAGAAAACAAGAGCAGTTCGGGTTAGAGTCTGGAAGGTGTTACATAATCCAATATAAACGAAACTAAAAAAAAAAAAAGCCCAACAACACCAGCATCTTGTGATGAAAATATGGATCCTTAAGGTTAAAAACCCAAGAAACTTATATGCGCCGCAGGTTGAATCTGTTCTATTGTGTAATATATTACATGTTGTTCAAGTCTTGCTAGTGCTGATAAATTTGAAATTAAACGCCCATTAACGGAATATACTGGTCCGCTTCTAGTGTAAAATGATTCTGCAAGGAAGCCCAAGAACTGAATACGTCAAAGACAATTGTCCTGTGGTCGTGCTTCCAAAGTTTAACCTTCTTGATCGTGCCCCCTCCCCCCTATAATTCTAAATCACACAAATAATCAGGTTAGCGCGTTAGAACTTAAATTGGGTAACCACCTGCAATAAATCTCCAAACATGATCAACGTCTACAGAAAAGATCTTAGCGGTCTCATAGTCAAAAATTGTCATGCAAACTGAGCAAACAGAAAAACTCAAATAACAAAAAAAGAGGCATCAAGTATTAGAAAACCAGTATGCTCTAACCATTACCTTTTCTCTCCATATCCAATTCAGTCAAGATCTCAATTCCAAAGGTCTTCAGTTGTCTGGGTAGAATTGCCTTGTTGAATGTTCTACATCTGGTGAAGCAGATGGTGGAAATGAAGCAGAGAGATCATCCTCGAAGCTTGTCGGCTCAACCATATCTAAAGTATGTGAAGATTGGTGCGATCAGCGATTGCGATATCCATGATATATCTGGAGAAATTTGTCTCAATACTAAAATTAAAGCTGCGATAATGACAATTATGATGATCAGTTCGTTGTGAAGGCGAACAGAGGAATGAATAAGCATAACGCAATCGTGTACCTTTATATGTGCATTAGTGCCCCCATTTGGTCACTAATCTTGGGGTTAATTAGACATAATTTTCATTAAAGGGTCCGATCACTGATAAGTATCTTGGTCATAATTTGCATATACAAAATCGACCACGTGGTGTATTCACTATTCCAACGATAAAAAGTTGTAAATGAGACAATTAGACACTGCTATCCGGCCAATCCGTTGAACCCGTCTTAATCCGTGCTAATCTTGTAATTCAACAACCCACCGATTTCAAAGAGGACGGCTTCCACAAGTCGAAAGGATTCGTTCAGCTTTCGGTGGAAACAATTAGTTGAAAGAACCAATGACCCGACTACTTCAGGGCATCCCTGCGGGTGTGACTGATAGGTGCAATGTGCTTTTTATAAGCGTGATAAACAACACCAAAACATTCAGTTACAACAAGACAAAATTTAAAACAACAAGTTGTCGATAATTATCGGTCGCGTAGCGACAGTCTATTACTTTTCGGGCCATTTTGGGGCCGTTTTGTTCGCGGATGTCCGTAAATGGTCGGACGATTTAGGCCGGTGAAAATGGTACGGCAACTTACTGTCGTGATGGTGTTTTTGCCCCCTAGAAATTGTCGGGGTAATTCTTTAGCTTGAAGTTTTTTGGGTAAAAAACGGTGTTTTTTGTAAAATTTGTTGGCTTATTTAAATGGAAAGTTTGGGTTTGTTTTTACTGATTTTGAAAGTCATGTAGGAGATCAGCTATCACTGCTTAAAGAAGGATCTGAAAATGCGCTTTCTAGAGTGCGTATTTGTTAAATCGCGTATACGTGTAGTGAAAATAAATGTTGCTGCCAAAAAAGGAAATTAGTGATGGTTGTTTCCCCTCGGGCGATTTTTAACGCAGGGTAGTTGGGTAAGT
This sequence comes from Ophioderma brevispina, assembly GCA_023653785.1. NCBI lineage: Eukaryota > Metazoa > Echinodermata > Ophiuroidea > Amphilepidida > Ophiodermatidae > Ophioderma > Ophioderma brevispina. The sequence goes on along the minus strand of JAMKCH010043708.1, from coordinate 7,986 downwards.
ACACTGTGTAGAATAGAGGGTAGTCCAAGGTTGCTCTGACTAGACACTCCATTGCTTGTGGTCGTGTCCCGGGCTATGACGTGTCGAGCTAAATAGCGGAGGGTTACCTGGAAGAGCTTTTTGACGAAATAACCAATTGATACTTGGTACTTGGTAGTAAAACCTCCAAGGACTCCATGAGGGAATTTTGACTGGAGGTGGGTGGTCACAGAAATTACTAGGGAAGTATGCTGTACTTAAAGCGGTTCTGGGTTGTTGCATCAATGTTTTGTTGAGTTAACAGTTCCAGTCTTGATGTCGTGCGGGAAAATGAGGTTGGCGAGTGGATGGCCAAAAGATTGTGGTTGTGTAGATTTTGAGTTGCTGTTATGTCCTCTTCTTCCCCTGTCGGTCTTGGGTGGAATGTAGTCTGGAGATGTCAAGTCAACATGGGGAGTTTATAGAGACAACGGGGAATTTTTCTGCGTTCTTGTTGACTTAGCCAGCCGAGGGGGATAGCATTTCGGAACACTAGCCTTCCACGGGTGAAATTCCAGTAGTGAATCGGCTGCTCTCCTTTGGACGTTTGTCAAGGATGTTTATGTCCTTGTTGGTAAGGATCCCAGGCCGCTATTCCATATTCAAGATGGGGTCTAACTAAGAGTATGCGTAGAAGCCTTTCTTGATTATTCATAGATGCATGATGGAAGTTTCTCTGGATGAAACCAATGATTAGAAGCTTTGATGCAGAATATTGGCTTTGCTTGTTATTTTTTAGAAAATTTGTATGTTGGGTGTAACAGATGTTTTTTGTTTGCATATGACCATCACAAAAGGCATACATATGGGCTAAAGCATAACAAAGAAATTAACACAAATAAAAATGAATATAATAGCAAATGGAATGAAATAAAGAAAAAAAATCAGTACAAATTAAAAATAAAAAAACACGAAATAATAATAAAACAGATGAGCAATAATAACAAATAATTTAAAAATAAAACCAAATAAAATCCGTGTACAGTAGTCTTAGAATATCATTAAAATAAATTGTTAACATATAAAGAATAATAACATAAAAAAAATTATAATAACAGACATTTATATAGCGCCTTCCCAAAAGGAATCGACATATAAAATGAATAAAACAATGGAACAAAATAAAATTTTTAAAAATCAGTACAAAATAAATGATAAGATAACCGACAAAATATAAAAAAATAAAAGCCAAAATGGTTAGAAAATAAAAATAAACGGGGGGATAATAAAAAAATATATTAAAATTATAAAATCAAGCCGTATACACAAAAATATAATAATATAAATCGTTAAAATGAAAATCAACTTAACTAATGACACTTAACTCAAATACGATGACGAAATAAGTAAAATAAAAAAAAATAAACACAAATACAATAAAAACCAAAAATTTGATAAATACATATCGAAATGAAAAATATAATAGAAATTAAATCAAACACTAAATTATTAAATAAAGTAAATCGTTACAATAAAAATTGAAATAACAATAAAGAGAATAATAGGACAGAAAAACTAAATAATAAAAAGAAATGAACACATATACATAATAAAACAAAATAAACACTATGAATAAAATATATACCATAAAATAAAAATCAAAATAACAACAACGAAAGGAATTGTTCCCGAATGAAATTGCATTATGTAAACCGTGGCGTCATATTCCAAGCAATGTCACGAAAACTACAGCTTCAATTATGGACATCCTGTCACCTTACAAACTTTGCATGTGTCTATATATCAGACCAAACTAGAGGTCTACACAAAGCTACATCAGCACCACTGTAGAATTCTTTTACCAGCACAGATTTTTTCTAAGTGGCATCTGCATCTGGAACACCCCTACCCGATTAGTGGTCAGCTCAGTCACGGGAGATTTTCCGGAGTCGCCTGAAGCCACTCACACTCCGCTAGCTAGCCACACAGACTTCTTTTTCTGCACCATTCTTTTCGTCTGGCACCTTGTGATCTCTGTTCCTGTACCAAGCACCATTTTTGCACCTAGAACACAATCTCTACTACTGAGTGATGTAATGATTGTAAGATAGATAATAGATTCCGTCAACATTCAACCTAAAAAACTTGCACGTCGCCTGAATATGCAGCCACGGAATTACATTCATATTTGACATCACTTCAACAATTCTAAACAACTTGCAGGAAAACTGCTTCAATTCAACATAACAAATTCCAGCCAACCTCGGTTTAACACATGGCTCATGAGCGACCGATAAGGTTTCTACCAGATAGCATCACAACCACCGCCAACATGAACCCACTGGCACGCACAATTTACCAGCCCCAACCAGTCCCCAAATAACCAAACCACCCTGATACCTAGAAAGCCGAGAACCGCGAAATTCTAGTTTGTATAATTTTTTAATCCTTACTCTGTATTTTATTTGTTTTCTAACGTTTATAAAATTGTAGTTAATTATTTCATTTTTCTATCTTTTATTTGAGTTGAGTGCGACCACTTCTTTTATAAGCCCCACGTGATCTTACATAAAAATCTTAACATCGTTCTACCAATAGAGCCAAAAAATTACAGTTTATCATCCAATTTGCTGTATACACTTACGATTAAACCGTAAACTTTACAGTTTGATGTAAAATAGTTTTATAACAGTATACGCGCCGTAATCATTGATTGGCATTTGTGGATTGGTCTACTGAATTATTCTCGATCTCTGTAATAACTCTCGCAATATAATGTTTCTAAATGTTTTGATTGAATTTATTTTACAGCATACTGTATTTTTTAACGGGATTTTTTGCAGAATTGCTGAGAGTAAATTACTGTAAAATTTCCAGTATTTTACACGGTATACGCACTCTCACGCGACATGTTGAATTATTAGACTTAATTCTACACAGTATAAGACTCATTTCTCAAAATGGATTAAAGTTTAGTAATTCCCAATTGGATCAGTCGGTGGTATAAATAAGTGGATCTACAATGGATCTTCTATTTTAAGAAAATTCTAAGGTGTTTATCAAGCCTTCCTTAAATGTGAAAATAAGTCAAGATTTTAGGTAAAATCCCTAAAAATTGATATGTAATTATTATCTATATATGAATTGACCCCCTAGAAATGAGTTGTGATACGGGTAAAGTAAACCTACTTTCGCAACTAAGTCGCAAGTACCCTATGTTTCATGAAACCTACGATACTTTTTTTCCCTGTACAGTTAAAAACGTTCGTAATTTTACCAGACTTTACCTTTTAAAATACGGTCATCCCCGGTTATTCAACAATCTTCTCGCTTTATTACTGATATCTAACATAACATTACAATTTGAAGCAGAAAAACTATAAATAAACAGCAGTTAGGTAATACCACACATTTAAAAAGTAGTATTATACGCCAACCGTTACTAGCCTCCGACTGTATCAAACGATTTGTTGTTTTCGTTTACAACACAAGATTTTGACCCACACTCTAAATTCTGCAACGGATAATGTAATTGTGCGCAAATCCAATGGTTGAACCATTTGTTGACCTCTACTGATGATATGTAGCCAAATGAACGTTGTTTATATCTAGACTGCGAATAAGCCATAATATGTTATAGCAAATGACCCTTGGTGCCATTTGCGTCAAAACGAAAGACACATACAGATACAAATAAATATTGTGTACGCGTTTCATGTGCTTGTATTTTCGGGACAACTCCGTATTAGTGGCACTAACGCATAGTTGATCCGAAAATACAAACACATATTATTTGCATAAAAAGCTGAAAACTAAGAAGTTAAAAATTGTCTGCTAACAAGCGTTTTCCTGTAATACCATTAGCATTTGGCCATTTTAAGAGAGATACAATGTCACATAAGCACTGTTTATAAACAGATCTACTCAAAGTTCTTTTGGCTACATTTTCTTACATTGCCGTTGCAAGATTTGTGTACATGCCTATGCCCAAAACACCATGTAATTATCAAAAGAACAGGAGCAACTGTTTAAGAACATGCTGGGATTAAATACAATTACAGTTATTCATCGTTACAAAAAATCACTCCTTTCGACTTTTTTGTTTTCCTTTTTGAAACTTGTGTCAATTCCTTAGGTAGGATCTGAGATGAGTATACCTAACAGGTAGGAAGGTTAGGTATACTCATCTCAGGGTAGGATAGACCCGTTGTAAGTACAGACCCGTTGTAAGTACAGACACTTGTCAAAAAGAGGGAGTCCATAAGCAGCATCACCCCAAAACAAGGTCATTTTGAAACTTCGACTTCTGCTAATAATGTGTAACTTGTTCACTTTTAAATAAACACCATCTATGGTGCTTTTAAAATGTCACCTATATATAATTGAAAGCAAAAACCTGCAAAGAAAATTATGGTCATTTGGACATGTGATCTGTGATATAAAATACACTGGGGTCTGTCGGTAAGATAAGGTCCGTGGTAAAAGCAACCACGGACCACTTTTTTCAAGGAGTTTCGATATCGATGGGAGAAATGAGATAGGTCTAAAGTTAGAGAAATAATGCTTGTCGCCTGCTTTAGTAGATTGAGAACTTATACCAAGTGCAAGGGAGGAATACGTTTTTCGATGATTCCGGCTTCCTGGGCCCGAGACCTTTGTCCTTAGTCTGGGAACTGCCCAGGATTTGTCCTCAAATCCAAAATGACCACCAAATTGACGGCCAAAATTATTTCAGCTATATCTAAAATATTTCTATAGTTTTTTGTTAGATTTCTCAGTGTTTTCATTCGTTTTAAACCTCTCTATAATTGCAACACGCAATTGAATAGTGATGTATATCTTTGAATTCTGCTGTTTTTCTTTCTTTTATTGGATTTTTCAGTTGGAAAATAACATATGAGAATTCTATAGACTTATCCTTAATTCCCTTTTGAGCTATTCCTGCAAAATTCAAAAGTTTGGACACTTTCGCGTGGTCCACTGAAAATAAGGGATCTTTTGGTAATATGAACAGTTATAAGAAAATATGGGGGAAGGTGGGGTGGAAGACATGTTTTATAGTTAGAAGTTAATCACACATTCTCGTCTTTAATCTTGGGCAAGGAGCGGCCTGAAAACCAATTGAAACAACGACTTACCTATTGTTTCGTCCCTCGCCCTCTGTGTCCCTCTTTCCTTCTCCGCCGCTCCCCCTGGCCCGCCCCTTGGCCCGTGGTTGCACTATACTTTGAGGTTTGCTTTCGCCTCACTGAACGGCTGCTTCCAAGCTTTACCGATGAGGGCGCCCTCATTTTTTCAAACACATCTGTTGTATTTATCATAATGCTTGTCCATAGACTAATCACTGTGTGAATAACTAAGCTAAAAACGAAGTCCTTCATATAGAAAATCACAACGTTGTTAGAAAATTCCGGATCCGGAATGTTCGTTATACACGGTATCCTATGGCACTGTTACACTGTGCATAATCTTTACTGATGAAAACGAAAATCCGATTCACCTGTAACTTTCGAATTAAGCATTTTAGGTGACTACTTAGTTCTAGATTACTATTATTAACTACTGCAGCAAAAAAAAATATATATTCAAATCTGTGACTCTCAACTATAGAACGAGTTAATTGAGTAAATCTAACTGAGTTAATTGAGTAAATCAATTTCCGCTTTACAATTTTAGAAGATGCTGTCTTATAAAATTCTTGACGACTGCATTGTGGACCTTGTAAAAAACTGATTTCCATGCACATTTACATTTATTAAACTAATTTTCTAAAAGAAAAACGCCGTCCCACTTGCATCAAAGATAAAAACTTTAACGAGGTAATGGTAACAATGGCATTGGAGGACAATAAGATCACCCTGTCAAATCAATGTAAACATCTTTAATCCGTTGGCTATCTTGTACTTTCAAATCGGCCGATTTGAAAGAGGACGGCTTCCAGAAAGACATAGTTTGTCCGTTTCGGTACAAACCAAGTATTGAAAGAACATTGATGACGATACTTGAATATCACCCTACGATGTTTTAAGTGGCAATGTATTTTTGTTGTGTGGTGTGTTGGTGATACAAAAACATCGTAACTTAGATTTAATTACTTAGTTATCCAGGTAGACAAGGATGAATATTTATTAATCTTTCCCTGGAGATGGCCAGCGCATGGTAGTGTGTTGAAAAAAACTCCATGTTCGCTTGGCCGGATTCGAACCGGCGACCCTATATATAGTCGTGATAACAAACCAAAAATTCAGCAAAAAATAACAACAGACAGAATTTAAAACAACAAATTGATTGTTGCTTGAAACAACGATTGTGTCTCCGAAAATCCATATAGGGATGCGCCGCGTATTGTTTTTAGTATTGCCTAATGTAGAAACAACCTCAGTTTTTAGTCCCTTTACTAAAAACATGAACACATATCATTTTATCAGCTCAGGGTAAGAATGAACCATGAAAACCCAAAAACTGAAACTTTTGGTTTTGAGTTTTACGTTTTCCATGCGTTCTATCTTAGCCATTTTGCACGCTTTTTACAAGCAAGACCTATAAGTGTATATCTTGAAAACTTTCAAAATTTAATCCGACTTTAGCACAATACTGATCGAAAAATCATTCGAGATAATTTTGGTGCCAGCTGTTTATACACTGCTTGATGACTATAAAGATTCAATTTAATTATTGTTTGTTTATGTTCTTGAGTATGACTATAATAGAATAATTATTCATTTCTTACAATAAAATTTCCAACCATTGATGGTTCTTATTCAAGCTTTTATGATTTGGTGTGAATAGACAATGATGCAAATTACCCCAGGCAAAAATGGGTGATTTTATTCAAATGAGCATAACCTTGGATTTGAATAAAAAAGGTCAAAATCAAATTACTTGTTTAAATTTAAACCTTCAGAAATTGCTTTTTGCAATGTACATACACACACTGGCCTTTAAATTCCAAAGTTGTGTTTTTTCGTACAGATGTTATTCTCCAGAATCCCGAGGGTGAAAAAACGTTTGATTTTATTCATGTCCTGTTCCCTAAATATTGCTGATTAAAGAAACATCTAACGATAACCTACCGATTGCACCTCCAGAAGGAATACAGACGCAGGAAACAGAATAATGGCGTCAAAACCGCCGTTTTGATGACTTCTACGGGTTGAATTAGGGTTTATTTATGTTTAATGGGAGAAAAATCAATATTGGTTGGTATTAACCGAAATGAGAGCAGTCAATGAAAAACACTGGTCTTCGAAAATTCAAGAAATTCGGATACGGACGAAATACAATTTGACTGATCAATCACGTGATATACGCAAATACGGGATCATTCGGTACGATTCTTTGGAGATTTTGCCCGAAATCATGCTCCCAAGAGCATATTTTTCAACGCGTCTCTAGGGGCGTCATTCTTATTATCGTGTGCTTTTATTCCGTTAACTGGTTCCCGATTGGAATAGCAGTTTTTGACACCTCTAGTCCTCGCCAATCCATTTTGAGACAACTTTAATCGTTTACGAGCAAATTCAGAATTTTTCTCGTGTGTGAAAGGTGCACTTACGTGAACCTCATATACACAACCTTCATTTTGCTATGGTTCAAATAGAAATCCTCATAATACGGTTATTTCCAGAATTTAATTTGATTCTACGCCACTCCACGGTTAGAATGGTAAGTGGCAAATAATCGTATCAGGCTGGCCACTCGGTTGCAATTTCAATCCATTTACGGACAGAACTACAAAATCACACGAATTTTTCTGAGTAACTCGATTTTGCACGCCCTGTTAAAGATGTCCGTAGAAATTTTGGGACTCGGTAATTTTGTATATTACCGTATTTCCCCCTTAAAAAATAACTGAAATTAATTTTCTATAGCAAATGCTAATTAGTGTGATTACAACCAAATCTACGGAGTCTATAATTTTAAGGACAGTGCGTAAGATTAGGCACACAATACAAAGGCGGTCGTGGGGGGAAGAGTCGTGAATACGATTACCCCTTACAATTTGTTCCTCAAGATTACGATTTTCTT
>JAMKCH010043707.1:0-12560 GCA_023653785.1 Ophioderma brevispina | reverse complement strand
GGATGCCATTCACATGCTATTTTAAGGACATCATCCACAAATACAACCGTAAAAAATGAAACATTTTCTTAAAAAAAATAACGAAAGCCTGTTTAGTAAATCTTTACAAAGTTGCTCAAAATTTGGACCTCATGACCGTCAGATGCCTCTAACTTGAATTTAGCCATTTCCTATTATGGTCTGCATATATGTTCAGAATTTGGTAGACCCCATCAGGCCTTCAAGTTTATCTGAGGAGTCCGCGTACGTAATTCACATGGTATGTAAGGCAGCCCCTTATTGTTCGTTTGTGGTACGTCCAGGATCACAGTGGACAAATCGTCTATAACAAGCTGTTAGCTTTCTCGTCCTAGGTTGATCAGCGGGATTTCCTCTTGGAGGACTTGAGAACTCACAGTCATCTATGAGTGGCCAAGTGGTTTGGGCTCTCCACAATAGCAGTTTGTGAATGAAAGTTCCACACCTACCTTGTGAAGGAAGTGCAAGATGGGCAGTGGTCACAAACTGCTGAAGGTTAAGGTAAAGGGTTTGACCATTGCTCCGCACAATATGTCATTGATCCAGGATGACGAATAGAGACATGCGAACTGCAGTGTCATGGATTCGGTAGCAAAGTGATCCTGGAACTTGATCTTCAGAGGGTGTTGGGGGGGGGGAGGGATTAGCTTACCAGAACATCACACTTTTTTGGCGGAGCTGATGTCCAAGTTCATCCTAAGGCGGAATTTGAATTAGCGATGCCAGACAGATTGCCGTCACGAAAGGCAACCACTAAAAGTCTTATTGCATTCATTCAGAACGACAGTAAGTGTGTGAGTGTACACTGTGACTCCATGCTGGTGCAGCGTATTCAGTAGTTCAGTTGCAGAGGACAGAGAAACAGTTGGTATGTAACATTGTCTAAGATGCACCCTGTCCAGTTCCTGCGAGCCTTCTGAGGAGCTTGACACGAGACGCTCTTGGCAGCGATGCCTGGTGGTTATAAAAAGGGAAGGCTGTGAGCCATTTGACGCTATGTACTGCAGTTTGGGTGGTGTGTGACAGTTCATCTCTATCTAGAGTGATGTTGTGTAACCTTTTTGGCACATTTTGCTAAGGTGATGAAAAACAGAGCTGACTGTCTTGGGTTTGCTGAGTTCAAGTATAATTGGAAGAATTAACTACGGAGTGTGATTAGCGTCTTCGCTACACTGTTCTAAGCCTCAAAGGAGGGGAAATCAGCAAGCTATTCCAAGTGCAGATCGTCTGCGTCTAGGAGTACTGCGAAACAATCTTCCCTTTGGATATCTGAGACGTAATGGAAAACCGGGGGTCCAGGACAGAACCTTGTGAAAACCCAATCCGAGTTTGCGCTTTTATTGCCCATGTGATTGTCTCAGACGAAAGATCGGTCTTTGATGAGAACAGGCATATGAACTGACCAAGCTGACATCGGCGAAGATGTTGAGTAGCCTGAGGGGTAAGCCCTCGATGCCAGACTGTATCATACGCAAAAGTTAGATCTGTGAAGACTACTCCAAATTCTGCTTCTTTGGGAGGCTGCTCGATGTCATTAACTAGTTGAGATCTGATCAGTTGCTGATTTACCTCTTCAAAATCCCGCTAGATGCGGGGTAGATTGCCTCGACGTATCAGTAATCTAACCGATGTAGTAGAGTAAGTAGACAGTCTTTTAAAGCGCTTATATAGGTTTAAAATAGTAGTAGTGGCTGCGAGCTTCAGGTGAAAAAGGGCCTTAGATTTCTACACCAGGGCGGAATAATAACATTGCAATCATACTAAAATGATCATTGGGTTGTGTAGTCAGTGAAAACACGTGATGAAAAAAATTAAAAGTTGATGGCAATTGCAAAAAACCGCATTTCAAAATGGCGGCCATTTTAAAGGAATAGCCTAATGGTGACTTAGTGTCGGAATGTATGTTTGGTCAAGAGGTTCGATAACAATTTGACAGATTGGTGAGTCATGGCAAATTTATATACACGGCTATTTTTTTCAAGATGGCGACAACTCGTCAAAGAAACCGTTATTGTATTACTATATACCCTAGGAAGATAATTTAGGATGTCAATGAGAGTGTTTTCTGGGTCAAGGAAGTTCAAGACTATTCTAAAACATGTCGGATGAAAGAAAGGGAGTTTTTGCAGTTGTCCCCTTTTTTCAAGATTAGACAATATTGTAAATACAAGTACACTGTTTAAAATGTTCAGTAAATAACAGCGTTTGACTGGCAGTGGGGACTACAACCGTAAAATACACGTTTTTTTAAGGGATTTGCACGTTTCGCGTCCCTTTTTACAGTTATTTGCCACATTTTGAGTCCCGGCTAACAGTCAAAACGCCGTTATTTTAAGATCATTTTTAAAAGTGAACCCACCCAAAGAGTGTTAACTTACTGCAAAGTCAGGCTTAAGCGGCAAAGATTGTAAAAGATATTAACCAAGAGTGCTGATAATATACCAACACAGAAGCCTCGGTGATCCTCTTAGAACTTCCTAACTGGGCTTTATGGCCCCCTATGAACGAAAACCCAAAACATTGACTACCAATAGGTTGCACGTGACCATGACCATTTAAGTTGAAAAGTCGGGGTCATTGTACTCTTGACATATCTGAACAAACAAACAATGGTTCTATCAAGAATTAATGAAGGCCTAAATATCAAAATTAACATGCAATTCCAGTATTGTTTGGGGGGAATACATATAGAGTAGTCAAGGTGTCACAGTTGGTGTGCATATGGTAATCCATTGAATAACATGGACTCAAAGACCTCATCCCACAGTTTTGAGAATAGGGCCTGTGAAATCTTGACCTAGAAACATCCCACTTTGTCACCAAAATCCGTCATCGTAGATGTTGGGATAGCAGAGGTATAAAGGATTTTGCCCTTTCCTATGTTGACAATTTTGGGAAAATAGTGACGTATGAAAAGTTCATTACTTTTATAGATTGCTGACAGTTTTAAATAGTTTCAGTGAACTCCTTGACACTAGAAAATTTTAATTGACACCACAATCAGCTTCATAGGCTATATAATAAGAAAATGGTAGGTTTGTGTCAATAAAATGCAGCCATCTGGAAAAAATCGGCACAGGCAACATTTATAGTTTTTGGAATAGGTTTATGAAAAATCATTGACCACAGGAAAAAAAACATTTTTACACCAAAATGTGTTCTTAGGTGTTTTTGGCTTTAAGATGGCTTACAATTTGAAAATGGCGTTGCGTATGCAAATTGCCACCACTTTTGAATTTTGTCACACATTTCAGGAACTCCACATACCTACTGTCAATTGTAGCTATGATGACAAATGTTATTATCCCGCCCCAGGTAGCCTCTCCTAAAATGGTTGGGGCTGCTGCAGAATATAGTGAGATAGGGCTGTCTTGTGTGTAACTCTGGACTCATTTGCTGGCTATTGGGATTAGGATTGCAATGACCTTGAAGTCTTCCATCTTGAGGAAATATTTGACGATCCCATGCAAGTAGAGAGGAGGAGTTGGGGCCATTGCACAACTTCAGGTGCCATATTCTTCAAGAATCTGTATGGATGTTGTCTTTGCCAGGAGCTTTCTTCATGAGAACTTTGATTGATTCGGTAATCTCGACATAGTGATAGTGAATGGTTGGGACATACGGGATTGAAGGTGGATAGGGGTTTTTAGAGCTGTTTTTAATCTCTTATTAAAGCACAAATATGGCCTGTGGAGTGTGACCTGCACTTTCAAGTACTGAAACGATGGAAATTGGAATATGCAGAGACCGGACCACCACTGCTTAGCTGCACAGCTACGCCCGCGGGATTAGCGTGATGGTCGTTCAGGCTTTCCGGCTTGAGTGGATAAAGTTAGCCATTGGATATCTCCTCCCCCACCGTCTTGTGGTCCTCCCCTGTTAAACTTGCGAAGCCGCGAACTAATCTCTTACAACTCCAAACACTCTGTTTTCATTAACATCATTATTAATATTTACCAATATCATGACTAGACCTCAACGCAGGCCTTTTCTGAGGGCTGCCTTGACTATATCGGTCATGATATGTGGGAGGGTGTTCCAACGCCAAAAAAAGTACCATCATGCTGATTTGTGTAACAATCTCCATTGCGATGTCCTATGTCTGTGCAGTATACCCACAGAGGAATCCTAACCACCGCCACCATACAGGAATGTCCTACCCCCGAGAGTACCACATCGACAATACGGAAGTCTATATTTTTGAGAACAGGCACCCGAAGGTAGAAGTAGGAAGTAGAAGCAACCTCAATGGCTGATGATAACAACATCGAAGTCCTCACCATTGACGCTCAGCTCTGTATAGTACATCTGTCTTACAAAACCTCCATCGTAGACTTCGAGCCCCCTCAACTCAACCTGGGAATTCCCCAAACCTGCATTTCATTGGCGACTCAACAGCCATGTACCCAATGGGGCCTACAAAGAACATAACAAAGACGGACCAGTGTCGAAGAATGGGATAGACAGTCAACATCCCACGTCTACTTCACGACTCTAAGCTGCCGCAATATTTCATGTGCCCGTTGGAAGAGCGGTTAAACCCTGATTAGCTATTGTTCGCAAAAAACATCTCTAAAACTGTGTAGCAGATTGTTCTGGATCCTTGTCCCACAAACTCAACAACGACCAATCGGTATCCAAGCAACGCTTTGCAGTAAGACCAAACAAGGTGCCTTTAAGCGCCGCTTCAACTACAAGAAAGCAGAATGGCAAGGATCACTGAGACTGGGGGGGCCGTTCCCGAAAGTGGTCGTAAGGCAGTCGTAGCCTCTTTCTACCGCAACTTTTGCGTAAAGTTCACACTTACGATTTACTGCCGATGGGCGTAGGCTCAGAATTGGCCCTAGCCACAAGGGAGTGTGCTTGCACTCTCCTGTTCACATTATACAAAACCACAACCCAGGAGGCAGGAACCTGTCGTTTTTTTGCAGACGATCTTGGAATAGCGCACAAGATGCCGACTTCACAGTTTTGAAGAGAGACTCCCAAAGCTTTGGATGAACTCTTTATTATGAGGAAAACCACCTACGTGCAAATCCATCTAAGATCACAGGTGTGTGTTTCCATCGACGCACCGTGAGCCAAACGGTCAGCTTAAAGATACCTGCTTCTGAGAACTCCCATGGAGCACTCTGAAACCTGTCTACTAGAGTTACCTTTGGACCCTCACTCTCTCTTATTAGGACCCACATTCGAGTAAGTATGTTTCACGCAAGAACATCTTGATAATACTCATCAACAAATGGGGTGCTCGCCCTCATACCGTAAGATCAACGGCACTGGCCCTGTGCGACTCATGTGCAGAGGATGCTTGCCCGTATGGGAAAGATCACCCATGCAAGAAGCTGATCCAGCGTTAAATGCCTCCTGCCGGCTTATCAAAAGATGCCTCCGTCCAACACCAACGGAAAACTTGTTGAATCCTAGTAAGAATTGCTCCACCAGACATCCGTCGTAGCGTCGTAGCGAGGCACGCAAGAGCGTCAGCTGCCAAGTATCCAATGTGAAGCACCCTATGTTGGACGATTACCTGCTGCCAACCGCCTTAAATCCAGAGAGATTTCTTAAGCAAAGTCCAACCTCTTGATAAACAGTCTATAAGGAGGTCAAGAGAGTCGCCTGTGGAAAGAAAGACTTGCAATCAACAAGTAGAACATCTATCGTATTGAACCTGGTGGAGCATCTCCACCTGGACGCGTGACTTCTCATGGGCTCTGAATGGCATGCCTCAACAGAGTGAGGGAACCAGAACCGGTCGATCTGGTTTCCTTGCAGAAGTGGGGCTATCTGGAAGCAGATCGCAGGATACTGGCTCTTTGGTTGGGGGCAGCACCACAGACAATGGCGAACACCTCTGGTCTGCCCACCCGTGGTCTGCCACTGCTGGGCAACACCATGGCCACACCCAGACAGGGACCTGCGGAATCAGTGAAGCAGCCAGACTTGGACCCATCTCTGGCGGATATATTTGAGAACCACAGTGTTTGGAAGAATCGGGTACATCTCTTTGGCCGTTGCCTTTTTCTATTTTCTCAATATCGCAGTTGGCACACAGATTTACAAATGTGTTCAAAATCGTCGCCATTCCTTGTCCTAACAGGGGGGTGTAGGGATTCCTGCTGCCTCTTGGAATGGAATGGTTTAGCTGTGTTTTTGATACAGCATAGAGCAGAAGTCAGAAGATGCAGCGTTGATGTTAGATGAAGTCGGTGCTGGCCGCTTGGAGAATTTCAATGGGTGAGTGTTTGAACTTGGGCCAGTTGGTTTTCCTGAAATTCCATCTATTTCTGTAGAGGCTTGGAGATCGTAACCTTGATGTAACTGGTGACCAGGATAGGACAATGGACGGATCTAGGGAATTAGGGAGGACGCGGACAGCGGGATCGGATGTCGATGGTGATGTTGACAGGTCGGGACAGGTCCATGTCCCAATGATGCTTGAGTAGAAAGTATGTGGATCCTTACTCTAAATAACAGTTGGAGGTCTTTGGATTTCAATCCATTCAAGAGTCGCTGTATTATTCTGGTCAATGTTGGGAGTATCCCAGGCGTATTTCTAACATTTAAATCTCGGCAGACGAAGGCGCGCCGCTGAACTGCTGGAAGGAGTTGAAGTGTGCCTAGCTGGTGTGGCTTCTAGAGGTTGGTGAAGTGAGTTTCCATTGCTTTCAAATTTCAACCAATGGATCGGCAAATTCACTGAAGAGTACAGGGTTGAACTCGCTTGTATACCTTGCTTCAACATAGTTTTAGGCGCTCCCCATCTTGTTTGCGGGAACCAAGCAAATAAGGTCCAAACCGTCAATTTGCAGTCTTCTCTTCAGATTCACAGTGAGTTTCTTGGAGGAGGATGATAGTCACTCCGTTCTCCCTGGTGAGCTGTAAGATGATGTCACGTTTCATGAGTGAGACCCTCCACGTTCAGCCCACAGGTACAGACTTTGGTTGTGTCTAAGGAAATGTTTCATCTGTGAGTGCTCACTGCCTAAAAATAAGGGTGGTCTTCAAGATGTTAACTATGGTATTATAAACACGAAGATTTGGGACTTTAAAATTGTTGAATTCAGCCACAACAGGGATGTAACATTAGACATGGCCGTCGCATGAAGCGTCAACCACGACCCCAAGCCTTCACATGACCCCTTATTAACTTTAATCTGAAAAAGGACGCTTTGAAAAGCCTACATGAAAACCTCAAAAATGCGAGAAAATAATATATGAATTGTTGAACTAGTTGGGTATAAGTTCTTTAACCACATTTAATAAGCACCCTCAGTGGCATTTTTTAGTACATGTGGAGTAAAAAAAAACTTGACCCCGGATTGTTCCGCCATTTTGATTTTTAAATAATATCTATCTACATATGTGGGATCTGCGGAAAGCCTATTTTCCTTTCTTTAATTGCTGCCAAAATCAATTCCATCGGTTTGTAATAGGTTGAGCTACAGTCGTTTGAATAAGATCTGCATGATAAAAGTCCGATTTCTTCTGGCACTGATTTCCTCCTTCGCTGAACGCGCCGTTCATTTCAATGTGAATCCGTGACAAAGCGAAAACCGACTACTTGATTCAAGCGACTGTAGCTCGGTTTATACCTAATCGATGTGAATAATCTTTTCAGTAACTTAAAAGATAAGAAACCCCCGATTTCAGGTGATACCAATATGTTAGATATTATATTACTTAAAAATTCAAATGGCGACACAATCACGGTCAAGTTTTTTTTTTGACTCACCCTGTATTAAAAAACATATACAAATCAATACAAGAACCATAACCAAACTCAATAGAAAAGGTTAATCCCAAAAACCTAGAATTCTTTTCCATTCTCGAATTCTTTTATTTCGTGTATAATACTTGCAATTAATCTTTTTCGCCATTGCCTTAAATAATTAAGAGCGAATGCACCTGGTCACAAGGGGTGTCACTAATCTTAACTTGGTAATTACACATACATCTTCTTTATCTCTTGAAACACTTTCTTCAGCAAAATCGGAAAAAATCTCCTAAATGGTGACAGGAATGACCGTGAGCGACTACAAGCCTATAATGTCATAGATAAAATAAGCTCTAACAATTTGTATTTTTTTTTTGACTAGATGAATACGTTGTATATTGTTTTAGCCAAAATAATTTTTACTCTTGTATAAACCTCTCCACCTATTTTTTACGCATTCCCTCTATATATTTTCTAGACTTTTGATAGCTATATTTGAGGTTTGACCATTATACTATATATCATCAAAATTGTTTCTATTGCAATTGTTTGGGTCATTTTACTATCGGGAGGATCTGGCACTGGTCTAACGATGGTCACAACCGTAAGACAATGTACGTTTGTTGGGCTTGAAAGTATTTTGGAAGACAATAACGTGGTTTGTGGTGGTTTAAAGTCGCTCCTTGGTTATGGGTTTATAACTGAAATTAAGTACACACCATGTTCATAGAACTGCGATAATATACTTTGCATTCAATCTGATAAGGTGTCACATTTTACCATGGCATCTGAAATGAAGTCATGTCTAGAAAGAAAGACATCTGTTGTGTTATATGATTTTAACCGTTTCTCAAGCAAATTATTGCTCACTGAGAGCTTTCGCCACGTAACAATCTGTGTTTTCCGAACATCGTCCGATTATATACATTAAAATCTTATCTAAATTCGCGGAGCTGGTGAACCGTTGGCAGTGCACCCGATCAACGTAGAAGTGCAACAAGGACAGAGTGGTAAACTTCTCATTAGTACCTGCTTGGTGACTAAAATTTGGCCTCATTTTGGTAGCATTTTAGTCAAGTTGCAAGCGACATTAAGCCACTTAGAAGACCAAATCAGTAGGTTTCAGAAAATAAGGTGCGTACCCTGTAAAGAATTATGTCAACATGTTTCTTTTTTAAACCAGTTTAAACATCCTAACATTTTAAATGGCGATGTTTTTGTTAACACTTCGCCTGAAACTTTGGGCTTCAAGTGGTTTTCATTGTTGTAGCGCAGTGAAGCGATTAACAGCTACACTGAAAACATTAATTTGTCATAGATATTTGATCATTCAAGAAATAAAGCTAAAATGTTCTCATAATGTTAATTAACATTATCAGCTTTTCAAATTAATTTTACCATCACAAATATGATTCATAACAAAATTCACTTTTTTAGAAGTGCATTAGGCAAATTATGAATTACAAAAAAACAAAAATCGTCGTTAATTTGTCAGTTTTTTAGTACTTACAAAGTACCTAAACTAAATGCCAAATAATGAATTCATAATTTGTCATTTTGATATACATGATAATTTATAACAACCATAAACTCATAATTCGTCATTTAATTGTCATACACGCAATGCCTATAAATGCCAAATTAACGACATTTCGTCATTCATAAATTTCTCAAAAATTTTAAAGCATTTATTTTGAAGAGCTGTAGCTCATGATGCAATTGGTATGTAGATGGCTTTCAGTTCTTCAATTATGACCATTATAAAGTAAGCCCCACCCGTTTACTGGCGAGCGGCCCATCGTTCGCCCCGTAATTTACCATTATAACCCTTTCAGTTTTTTTTCAAAACCACTTTTTTATGCCTGTACCCAGAAAAAAAAAAAACTGCTCATGACTTAAAAAAAAAGGCCAATCGGCATCAGTCATTTGAGCAGTCTCTCCAGGGCCCGTTTCACAATCTTAATCTTACGTGAATTTAAGAAGAATTATTCTTCTTAAGTCTCTTCTTAAGTTATAAAAAGGGAACTGCGGAAATAGAACTTCATAAATCTCATCAAACGAAAATTCTTTGAAATTTCTTCTTAAATGATTTAAACGATTGAATAACTTCGGAGAATACCGCCTGTATAGGTTTCGCTTTATGCCTTAAAATATTAATCTTAATTTATATGAACAAGGCCCGGAGTTGGTTTTAGCAAATAATCGGCTATGTGAATTAAGCGTAATTTTGTCAGTGTACTCTCTAAATGTAACGAGTGAAAATTTCACTCCCCAAAAAGTGAAAACTCTTGTAAACCACTCAGCCGAATTTCCACCGAATAGAAGAAAGTCACTACAAAAGATTAGACGTTGTCCACTCATTGAGGAGCTAAACGAAGGACAACACCTTTAGAGTTAACGAAGAACAGCACGAACATGAGTGTTTGGAGGATTTTTTACCTTTTTTGAGTGGAAATTCACCTTTTTTTTTTTAAATTCATAAATTTATGTGAATAAATGTTACATTTGTGTTATTGGCAGCCAATTACATGCCCCCTCGTTCCAAAATCCTGGATCCGCCACTGACAACAATACCCAAAAACTAAATTCCTAAAACTAAATCAGGCTGGGCCCTCTCTGCACCCTTGGGCATCGTTCCTTTTAATACTGCGCTGCCACCTTTTTGACCCCAGTGGCCGCCCATACCCCCCCGCCCTCAACGAACCAACTTGTCCACTGATTAACAAAATTTAAAATACCACTCGCACCGCCACTGTTTGAATGGATTGGGTTGACTCAGAGAGGGATATTAGTCTCCATTACCAGTCGTTATACCAACAGACCCTGGAGCAGTCTATGTGTGAGAGCCCAGGTACTTGCCTAGCACGGTTCCTGGAAATGTTTAAAAACCACGAGTGAGTGTGGCTCGAGATTTTACTTAATAGCGTTTTAATACTGATTCGTAAATACGTTTAACTGAAGTTAACCACTGTTAACGGTGCTTGTCCGATTTATGTGTATTGTGTTCTCTACTTGATAGAGAGCCTGGCACTTGCACAGCACACATCAAGTACCGTGGAAACAAACTTGCGGTTTTGATGGCCGCCATAATGCATGTTGCAAAGCCCTTGCAATGCTGTGCTAATATTGATAGTTAAACCATAAAACTTTGTTTTTTTGTTTCCAATCATTGGGAACTGAAAATGATTTGAGGCTCAAATTTTCAAGAGAATGAGAAAAATACGACTTTCATCTGATATCAAAATCAATACTACTTCCGGGTAAGGTCAGGGGGTCCCAAAGATGATCGGAACACGCAACCTTTAAGATTTTTGTACTGACAACTACAAACTTCTAACAACAATTTAACCCCTTAAATATTTTGAAGTTTCGCTTATTTATATTACAAATATTTCAGCTTTACAATGATACCCAATTTGTAAGAATCACTTGCTTCCCACCTGTGTACCCTTCCGTTAATACAGAGGAAGCAGCTCAAACACAATCTGCCATTTATAGGTTTATCTGCGCTGTTAAAAAATGTCCGAAAAATTATGGACTCCGTAAAATGAAATATTTCGTATTTTCCCTTGAATACGAATTTGCTCCGTCAGACTACAATGTTATGCTTATAGAGGAAGTTACAACCGTTCTCAACCAACAAAACATTTACATATAACAGAATATATCTAAGTGTATTTTTATATCGCCGCACACCCATGCTACATTTTATCCAAACTACACGTTTTTAATGGAACGAAACAAGATGTCCAAATTTTGCCTGCCAGAGGCATTTATATTTTTCGTTCCGAATATCAGCAGCCTAAGGGAACCAAAATAAGCAGTCCCAAAAGCCCCACATCAATTAGGAAACGCAGGGGACAGGGGGGGGTTCGTTCTCTAACTGTATCGTTTATTGTTCATACGTACACATAGTACACTTAAGATTTTTTGTTTAAAGAGACTGAGGAGATTTCCAGAAAGAATCGCCTCCATTTTGCTCGAAACCTAGTTTTTTACATATTTGGAATGGTTTCCAATGTTATTAGATCAAACACCTGAAGTGAATAGCCGAAACGTCGTCTTTATGTAAAATAATATGATGAATTAGTAAGTAGTTCTGTCCGTCACGACAGAAAGTCCCAGCATGGTTTTCTGGTCAGGTCGATGTTCCGACGTGTCAGTTGTCCGAACGGTTTTTTGTTGTTCCGAAAGGTTTTTACACCGGACAGGTCTTTATTTTATATTTCCGAAAGGTATTTACTCTGAATGGTAATTTCTCCAAAAATCTATTTCTCCGATGGGTAATTAAATCCGAACGGCAATTGGTCGACGAAGGTCATTATTCCGAAATCTATTAAAATAGGGGTCATGATCCGAAAGGTTTTTATTCCGAAGGTCATTACCCGAAAGGCCATTTAGCCGAATTTTCGGAATATCGACCTTTCGGAATAAAAACCTTGCGGAGTAAAACTATTTTTTTATTTCATAGGATATTTACTTCGAAAGGTCATACTTACTACTCACAGAAGTCGTTTTTCCGAATATATTTTCCCGGAATAATCACGACCTTTCGGAATAAAACCTTTCAGAATAAAAACCTATTTTTTCATTTCAAGGATTTGACTTAGAGACCTACAACAGGAGTGGACTCCCCCGAAAGACCTCACAGAAAAAAAAAGTAGAAAAGAACTCTATTAAATATTTGAATTTGTGGCTCTTGCTAAAGAGGATGTGATGCAAATGTAACAAGACCTACAGAGCTAAAGCCTGCATGTGACACAATTTACATCACATCTGTCCGTACCCACAGCAACCTCCCCAGCTATATTATATCCCGTTAACG
>JAMKCH010043706.1:0-12242 GCA_023653785.1 Ophioderma brevispina | reverse complement strand
ATATATGTAATGATCTCAAGTATACTGATTTGAAAGTTTTCATGAAAATTGACATTGCGTTTTCTTAAGAATTGACGTTTAAGGTCAAAATTTTAGCGTGAGGGGCCTTTTCGCGATTTTTCGCTTATGCTTTCTCATACAAAGCATTATACTAACGATTTTTCGCATATGCTTTTTTCACAAACTACCTGTGAAAAAGTAATTAAGAGGGATTTCCTGCTCAAATCCCCTCCCACCACAAAATTAAAGGGACTGACACAAAGGGCGCTGCACACTTTTTTCTTGACCCGAAGCGAAAATAGTCATTTCACATTGAGATAGGTATAATAGAATACCAAAAAACCCAGCCCGAATTGAAACGAAAAAATGAACCCTTTTAGCCCACTCTCTATTAGAAAACCATAATATTGCAGACCACAAGACGGCCTGTTAGGGTTAGGGTTAAGGGACAAAAAATTATAGATACAACTAGCGGACATGTATGTTGGCAATTGTAAAGAAAATACCCTTGTAGACTACATGCTCACTGATCAGTAGCCAATGTGAGCTTTTTAAGGCGTGAGTGGTTTGTGTCCTTAAGTCCTTTCTTGAAAATATGTCCTTTTACCCTAATTAGAGAAAATCATAATCTGTCACATTTTGCAAAAAACTATAAAGGAAATATGTCAGAGAATTTTTGTCAACTCAGTTTTTGACCTTTCAACATCATTCCTAAAATAGCTGTACATACCATCACGATTCCGGAGAAAATAATACAAAATGATTAAAATTAACAAAATAGAGGCAGTTTATAAATTTTTGCTTTTTTTGACATACGAAGAAAACGGGCGGATTTTTCGCCAATAAAGCGCCCAATTTTGCTCTCCTCGTGACGTCCAAGTGAGTACCACAACATCGGTTTGACTCGAATTGTTATTGCTGAACTGTAATATTGAATGGATTAATGAAGTAATAATAAAATTAGAAAATAAGTTACAGACTGACATATTTTGTTCATTTCGTTGTTTTTTAACTTATTATTAAGTGGCAACACTGCGATGTGGTCACAACGACGTAACTTATGGATGGTCATCATTTGACGTCACCATTTTCCTGCGATGTGGATTTGACGGAATCGTTATCGAGTAAGCATTGGGCGGAAATTAAAAGGGCAAAATATCAACCAAATGTGGAATTTTCAACTATTTGCTATTTATATGCTAATCTCACGTAACTTAAGCTTTCCATCCATACCAAATTTTCCAAAATTCAGAATTCATGACCATATTTCCTTGAATTGCAATATACCTATCATCCAAGATAGTACTAAACAAGGTGTATGGAGAAGTGATATATATGCTTTGATCATCATAAATTCATATTTTTTAATTTAGTTAACATACTTAACACTAGTTGGCGGCCTTGCAAGATCTTATTTATAATATGTTTATATCAGAACTATAAAATTGTTTATTAAAGTATGAGATACATTTCTTCTAACATTAAAAGCTACTATGACATTTTGATTTTTTTTTAAAGTTAAACAGTTTAAAATTCAAAATAAAGGTCAATATTGCCACTTCAAATATATGAAATATCCATGCCATAGCAAGAATTATCTCTAAATTATTTTGGGACATAAACTAAAATATTATGTGAAATAAAGCAAATGTATGACATACGAAATTTGTCTTTGAACTACTCTGGACTATAAGAAATTGTGAGAAAGTCATGATCTGATTTTTTTCTGTTAGCTTTGCATTACAAAATATGGGCATCTTTCAGGATTCTTTACTACCGTTAAGGGCCCATATATAGTAATGTTTGCCTCCCATCTAAAAATTAACATATTTTAACCAAATAAACGCCAATAGCTTTGTAATGGTTAGAGTCATATTCGTATTTTTATAACTTTTATATAAATTTCTGGTATATGTTAAATAATATCATTTTACAGTGGGCTTGCATTGATATATTTTGAGAACCTTTGAAGGGGCCATTGTGGCTGCCATCTTGGAATTTTAAGCATGTTTACACAAGCAAAAAATATCAGATATGACCTTCTAATAGACAACTTGAAGACATACTGTAACTATTACTTAAATTTACCTTTTATCAAAACCTATGGATGTATACTAAATATAGAGAATAATTTCTAGCTTTTGTGGTAATTTCTAGCTTGTATCTTTGAATGCAGCATACAGGCAGTGTCTAGAATTGCGAGCTGTTAACGAAATGTCCAGAGTTTAAGACATTAATGAGGTAAAGATATACTTCGGCTTAACTTGTAACCTTATCAATGTTGCAGGGGGCCCTCTGTAGATAGCTTACTACTACTATGTTTCGCCATCCTTTTATAGACAAACGCTTTTACTTTTACAATGGCAGCCATGGCAAATGTCAAGATGGACTGTCTAGTGCAATGAAAAATGGGTATGATGCTAATCATGTCTCTACTAATTTCAGAGAGGGTATGGCCAAAAAAAACAAATTCCTTGGTGGCCATTTTGAATTAAAGATGGCCGCACAGCCACATATCGAATGTTGTCTGCATTTAAGATCGAATTCTTCAAAATAGGTTTAGATGGTAGAATTACGTTTCTATGTGCTTTAAAAGCAAAGATATAGCATATTCTAGGTTTAAAAATGCGTCATTTGAAATCCAGATGGCCGCTGATCGAGATTTAAAAAAAATGCCAAATTGATTTTTTTGTCTCGTAAGAACTAAACTTGATAAAAAAATGCAAAAAGTAGCAAATCTCCATAAAAGCCAACGAATAAGAATATTGGAACATAGTGACCTGACTAGTAGATACGTCTAATCAGGCACAGTATTATTACAATAATGTCATAGTCGTTTATGTGTAATATCAATTGTGATATCCAACCAAGGGTTTTATACATTCACGATAAAGGGGGGGGGGGGTGATTACCACCCCCTTATTTCGTAATTAAGGACAACCTCACCTTGTTTGGTATCAGTGTGTAGCTACAATGTCCTTACTTTAAATGAGTCAAAAATATCAAGGTTTAGCAATATGACGTCATGGACGTCATAAACTGAGTGGGTATAATAATAGAGAGTGTATTGAACCAATCCCAAAAACAAGGGTTTTTCGCCATTTCATGCAAGCAAATTGGCTATTTATTTGGCAATGATGGATGCCAAAGTAAGCATACACATGTTATACTCTAAAAACAGGAATGTGGTACCTGCATTTTTTCCCGCTAAAAGGGACCAAGGCTGAATTACATTCCATAAAAACCTATTTAATTCCTTGGCGTTTTTGTGCGAAAAGGGAACCATCCGTAGTGGGGGTACCCCCCCCCTTTGGTCGGACGAGAGTTTTGGATATTGCATCTCACCAACAAATTACGCGGAAAAATTATGAAAATTAACATGGAAAGGTTGCCAAATGCAGGATACTCAAATCACAAAATGGACTTGAATTGTACCAGGAGTTCTAGACTACACTACGTAATAATGCTGTTTTTTTAACTTTTTCCGGATTGCAAGAGTGAGCAAAAGGTTTGATAATATTGCAATTACTCCTGAAAATGGCGAATAAAAGAATGGCTAAACGACAATTTGACGAAGGAATGCAGACATTGGAGGGTTAGAGAAGACGCGCCCTAATTTCCGGATATTTTGAGATTTTTGCACATTGCATGTAATTGGGCTAGTAAACAAAATACAGGTGAATTGCAAGAGCTCAACATTCTCTATGTGTCGCAAAGAAAGGAATTTATAAATTAAAAGAATTAATATCGGAGGTCTCCGATAATAATTATAATAACTAAGTCCTTCAATATGAACTCGCCTGGAAATTCCGCCATGTAGTGTCTTTGCTCATCCAGTGGTTGTTCGTCGGTCAGGCAAGTAAAGAATTGCGAGGTATTTTCGTGGGTGGACACTTTTGTAAGCTATTACACCATGAAAGGACTAACTTCTCGTTTCCAGCTCCGCCATTAAATTACAATCAAGGGTCCAATTCTAATTAGAAAATCGCTTCTTTAATGAAAAATACGTACTTTGGAGCATTTACCACTCGACAGGTATAGTTACTAGACATTACCAAAGTAAAGGGACAAATTTCAAATTTGAAAAAATTGGGGGCGTTCTTGCTTCTCAAAAAATGTTTGTTGTTTGGGTTTTTTTTATGCAGCGTCCTACCGCTATATTCTTGAATATAGTGAGCGCGACAGCACATGATTGAAGGTAACATTTTCGGCGCACGGGTTTCGGCACAACAATACTATACCTAGTAGTGATTACAACTACAAGTTGAAGAGATTGGACATCGAGTGGTTTCGTTCGTAAGACACCAATAAAGACATCAAGGCGATTTTGTACATCTACATTAGAAGTGAGTACAATTGAAGGAAAATGGCAAACCCTGTATCCAAGATTGTAAGAAATTATAACAAGGTGTGTTTTTATATGGCGCGCGGGAGTTTTGAAACAAACCACAATTGATTCTATCTGTCATAACTTTTGGAAAGGGTTTAAAAGCTCGTCTTTTTACGTTTCACCAACAACATGTGAACGTACATGGGGAATTGTTAAAAATAAAAATAGATTATTATTATATTCGTCAAATAAAAGAATAACACGCATGTTAACATGATTGAATGTAAAAATAACAATTATACAAAATATTAAAACACACCCACATAAACCCACATACACACACATACACTATACTGCTACACCCAAGCATCATTTTAAACAAAAAACTAACGCCATCGGTTTTGTCAATTTCCTTTTTATTTGCATTGAAATATCTGTTAATCTGCGAGGGTAAATATTTTGCTCTTAATTTCAGAAAAGGTTCAGTTATTCTCTGCTTGTAAGGACATTATAGTTTCACTTGTCGTTTGTAAAAAGTAAGTTTATCTTATCTTTTTGGTTAGTAAAGTTAACTTGGGAAAAATATCAACGTGTTGCATATTCGGCTCACTGGACCAACTATAGCTGTACTTTCACCGTTGCTTTATCCAGGTTGCAGGGTATCTTAGTTGGCTTCTGTGACGATTAGAAAAATAAGTTGTTCTGGAAGTTTGAATGCTTAAGCGCTCTATATCAAAACAAACGAACCGTTGTCATGTGGCTGTCTTAAAAGACAACTTCGCCAGAAGGATGAATTAAAACATGATCAAGTTTTGAAAAGTCTTCCATTACCTACATCAACGGCTGACAAATGAAAAGTTTTGCTATTTAGCAACAAAACAGCACCAATAGAACACCCGATTTGGTTTTCCGAACCACCGCCATTCCTTGCTGACTACCTTTACGGCAATTCCAGCGCCTAACCAGCTCGCTGCTGCCATTATCTCTGTTGTTATTAATTAACACTCGGGGTATTTTCAAAGGACTTGCATTTTTGCTTTGTGCAAACGGAAGGAAAAGAACAGAAAAGCCTCAATTTCGATTTGCATTGAACACTGCAGCTACGGACTTAATATGTGTTTATTGCTACAAAATTTTAGAAATCGCTGTGCTCTTACAGGGTAACATGTGTTATTGGTCAAGGAAAACGTGCCAATTCAAAGCCTGGCTTGGAGTATGTCTGATACATAGTCAATACTGAATGCGTCTCTTGTCACCATAGAAGGTACTTTGGCTGTTGCTACCCTGTACGATACACACCAGAAACTTTATGAAAAAAGAGTGCGAGGATTGATCATTGGGCGGGTGGATTTTGGCAAGTTCACAGGTATCCCGCAATTAATAGGTGGGGCAGTTACAGCTATATTCCGGCCATTAGAGGCTGTACAGTTACCTTCAACATGATACATCAGAAGCCTTACCGAAACAACATATCTGATATTTATATCAATAATGGGATTAGTCCATTTTTGTATCATTGGATTTTGCTATTTCAATATAATATGGGCAAGACACAAGCTAATTAAAAGGACCGAATCCCTCCAGAGTTTGTCGGGCAGCCAAGAAAAATGAAATTGCACTTGATCTTGGACGTTCGAAAAGGAGATGTCTATAGGATTGATTAACTTACATGTCAATGACTTGGACTCTTGTAGTCGAAACTATCATCTATATGATAATATTACCCACGCGGTCAACAGCAAGACACGTATTAGCTAACGCTCTAAGCCTTCAGTGTATCGTGTTTGCTCTTTCCCACGTACTCAATCCTCTCGTGTATGGACTGAACAATCATCAAATAGAAAGAAATCAAAAATTCGAATGGGTTTTAAGTTTCAGAAATAGAACCTAATGCAGTATTCGTCCGTGGGAAGAGTAGCGAAATAAAGCGAATTGGGCTCCAAGAGCGAGGCCATCTGATTGGGAGAATCGTGAGTGTTCGTACTTCTCGTTTTGCGGAGTTTTTCTGTCTAGGACGATGGCATGCAATCCCTTAGAGAACGGGGAAGGAGCTTACGACACAATGTTAAGAAATCTTCGCAAAATTTCATCATGTTAAAATATGGTTTTGGTAATTTACAGATTTGTGCATTTTTTGCGGTCCAATGGTCGTGAAAGCACACTGGACAAACGTACAAATACGCCTTACTCCGTAATATGAACTGATTTTAGTTTCTGTGCGTATTATAAAAATTCTCTAATAGTCGTATTACATTCAAATAAGAAATGTCTGTAAAATTACGGTATTTTACGTCCAGTCTTGTAGGTTTACAGCGATTTCTTACCGTGTAAGCAATGGTGACAGGAACTGTAGATTCATTAAAGCACGAATGTTAATGGAATTCTTCGTTTTCATTTTTGTTAGTGTAAGTCCTGCATCTATTTTATTAGTTGGTATTTGTAGTGCCTAGTTTTTGGGAACTGTCTAATTGACCATAAAAATCAGTAGTAGGCTCTCCCCTCTATTTTCATGTCTATAATTATGAAGGTTGAATTATGATGTATGTTGGCTTCATTCTAGAACCATATCTCAACTTAAGGAATTATACAAAAAAGTTTATCAAATAGCATTGTGAAGAACTAATTTTAAAGTTAATTTTTAACGGCTTTGAATGGCAACGAAAATGGCTAGGCAAATTATTGTTGACGATGAAACCTTATATTCTGCCACGCAGATCGCAGGTGCGACTAATGGTCGTATATATCAAAGCAGTCTCAGAAACTAATCTATGTGAAGTTTATTTACTGCCCTTTAGCTAAAGTATTACATATGTGTGAAATATGTGATAATTACAATGGAGATACTCCCCGCCTAAAAAATCCGAACGATGTGAAATGGCCATCAACGTGACTCAACGTGCCTTTAAATGAACGCGCCAAGCCAGCGGATATAAAATATCTCGAACTCACATCATGCTTCGTTATTAATGCATTACGGTCACAGGCAATAAGCAAAACATTACGCGAACAACGCTCCTGGCATGATTATTATTAATTCACCTTCATACCTACATACCCTTTACTACAGTAATTTATATCGGCGGGGAGTATATTGGAGCTTGGTGATTTTGTTTCAGATACGGTAACACTTAATTGTCTAAGGGGGTTCCATATGGTACCCAAGCTTTGTTTGCGGCGATTTCTCACTCTTGAAAAAGATTTGGAAAATCTTACTTTGTTTTTATTGTCTAACTTATCGATGCACTTCTTTCATAAAGAAATATTCAAATTCTTTCCAGTTAATGAGAAATAAGCTGGGTCAATCGGACTTCCTCCCTTGGCACAACAGGTGTGTGTTTTAAAAATATAAAATCAACAAACTTCTGTTGCTAGAAACATTTTCTTCTTATGTATGTTCATATGACCAAACCAAATAATTATATATATAATCAGGAAAATGTAATGAGCCCTTATGTGCCGAAAAGAGCAATTTTCGTCACCAAGCGACTAGCGCCATGCCTAAACAACCCCGTTCATGAGATAACACACTATAGATTTCATATGAACGTTATTTATCATGCATAGTTCGTATTAATTGATAGTCGCGGAGAGCAAATAAATTTGATTGGCATGACCCAGTTACATATACTTTACAGGTCCGGATTTATGTTTTGCAATTTGATATTAAATTAAAACTAGCCTTCTCCAGAATGTGAAAACGCCAAGGCTCAAAAGTTAAAAGCATTGTATTGCAGAGCTAGATGTTACGGCTAATTGGGAGATTCTATTTGTGTTGGTTATAAAGAGGACAATAGCTATTATTTCATTATTCGGAAATATGAATGACTGAAACATTATTACGATTTATTACATTTTGGTTATAGGAGTTGGTAACCATTTATGCGAAAAAAGAAACACAATAGCGACCTGGTTCTCTAAAAACGAATTGAAACCGCAATTTAATTCGGATGAAAAAGCTTCGAATTTCTACTGAAAGCGACCTAATCGGTAAATAGATCCTGTAAACATTCTCAAAAGCTAGCTAGTTTGGAAGAAGCTCAGGAAATTAAGTCGATTGAAGGATAGTAGATTGTAGCACGTTACTGCCCACAAATTCCATGTGTAAAGATAGTAACAAGAAGTATCAGAAAGATCTCAAAGAAATTGCTGTATATCTGGAAGTACTATACCAATCCCAAATGACGCCATCGCATCTGGTTGGTTGCTAATGAAAACCGACAGGATCGTTATGACTATTCTCAACCAATACTTATACAGTCGGGTTATGGAAATTTGGCGTTTTGTTAATGGTAGCCAGACTCGTCGCATGCCACCCGTTGTTAACAATTTTATCTGGCAAAAACATCGTGCTTGCTTGATATCATCTTAATCACTTTCACGCCATCAGTGTATGTTATGTCATACTTTGCCGTCCCAAGTGTTCCACCACATGCCACTAGAAAGTACTGCCGGGGCTTCATGGTCATTAAGTATCCTATTTTGGTTACTTGCTTCTGTCATCATGTTACACTTGGTCTCTGGAAAATGGACTAGCCATTTGTCGTCCTTTGCAGCATCGCGTATGCAAGGAAAATCTCGTACCCTTCAAGTTAATCACAACGCCTGGTTTTCGGTTTTTAATAGCCCTCTCTGGGCTCCAAAATACGGAAATGCTTGTTGGTTTGTCTGATGGCGCCCGATCAGAAAATTACTACCATTTGCCAAAATACGGCACACGTGCGTATCTATAGCACAACAATTTGAGATATTACCCCGAAATAATTGAACTTTTCGCTTTTATTCTAGGCTTGTTTTAACGGACCATTTTTCGTTATGATTATACACGCCTTGAGTCCTTTAATCGGTCGATCGCAGATTCAGCTGATCAGATGACGGCGGATTCGAAACCAAGTTGCGCGTTTACTGATGTGAATGGCCGGGTTTTTCGTATGCCAAGACCCTCTCCGAATCGCAAAAATAAATGGTATTGTGAAAAACCTATTTGATTGTTATTTATCAGTAAGTCCTCGACAGACAGCATCAAGATCATCGGTCGTGCCTTCGTCTGCATGAACTCCGCAGTAAACGTTTTCTGACTCTTTTAGCAGCAGTTCTATAGCAATGGATTCGGTGATGCATTCTCGTATCGGTAAGGCAGTTGAGAAAAATGATGGCGTACGTTCTATTTCTTTAACAGCGAAATGAAGCCTTGCGATTTATAAATTGGGAGACCATACTTATGTATAAAATGTAATGACATTAAAAGGGCAACAAGAGATTAACATGTCAGGTGCCCCCCACATACAAAATCGAAAGTACTGTTTTTGCCCTGATGTAACGCTTTCATCAATAATATCCCCATCTGAAAGGGATTAAGACTGAAAAAAATGTTTCTTGGTACCCAAATTGTGACATTTCTAAGTTCGTATAGGAGAAAATACAAATTCAGCCTATGTTTTATATTGACCATATAGGCGAATCAAACTACTTTTTCTCTCCTTTAGACATTTCTGTAGCAAATTACAAGGTAGAAATTATTGAGAGTGAAATCTATATGAATTTCTATTATGACACAAGATTGGGGTATCTCAAAAATCTCTCGTTGCACAAGATTATAAAATCTTGCGAGAGTGCTATGCTGTTACCTTTTAGGAACATCATTTGGAAATTCACAACTTCTATTATACTTACGTATCGAAAGTGTGTGTAAAGAATATAAACGGTATGTAGAATCGTTTACGGAACATCCAACTGCAAAAATTTCCAGGCGGTTTCGGTTGGCCTCGACGGGATCAGTGATGATGTAAAGACAAGACCGGTTTCTACCTTTTTTATAATTTTGGTTACTGGTGTTCTCAGTAACTCTTTGCCAGTATGTTGCTTTGGAACTGAATACCACTTCCCGGTACTATATTTGCAGTAAAATATCATAAAAGTCAAACTGATATCACTCAATCAATCAATCAATCAATCAACTTTATTCAAGATCAAACATAAATCTTACAAAGACGCAAAAACAATGATAGTGAGGAGATGATCGAGAGGCCATAAGGTCACGATGTGATCATCCCCTAAACCTAAGAGTTTCATACATAAACCAAACAAAATGCCACCATACAAACACACAAAACAAAGATCATTCATATTCATCTTCGCGTATAGATTGAATTGATTTCTAAAAAAAATGGGGAAAAAATTCCCTTGGTATTATACTTCCATAAAAAGGGCTACTTGGGGATAGAACGTTATATTAAATGTGAATAATGTATTAGGGATAAGCCAAAAAAAATGGTCGGCCGGTTTTTCTGGGTCGGTCTGGGGTACGACAGGTAGAGGGCCCTTGCACGGAAGGTTAATATAGTGAAAATGGGCTTTTGTTTGGCCCTCAGATCATCCAAGGTGCGAAGAATAAAATGCATGCACCTGGTTAACCTGCACCTATAAGCTATTATACAGTGATTCCTTTGTTCTTCGCATGCTTGGTTTGTTCTGGAGGCAGGTATGGCAAAGTTAACCTATGACCTGTGCAAGCGCCCTATACGTATTTTACCAGGTACAACATTGTACCAGGTACACGTATGTATTCTTCTCATGCTTGGATGGTATGGAGGGCAACCCAAAGTCCATAAACAATCTTACCTCCGTGAAAGGATATCATGGCAGGATCCACCAGCAGCCAGCAAAGTTTCCAAGTCCCGCGTGCAGGATTACACAAACATCAGTCACGCACTGCTGCATTTCAAAACACAGACATTACTTCGCATTCCCAAGAAAAAAATCGAGACGTGTAGGAATGTTTTGTCTAAAAATGGTTCTTTATTTTATACAACCCGAAACCTTCAACAGAAAAACTTCAACGGTCAGTATTTTTTTTTAAACATATAATTAAACACGGATATCAAATTTCCACGGACGGCTACTAAGTCTGTTTGTAGAGCTTTATTGAACAATGACACATCATTAAAACAGTGTACAGCGGGATGTTGTTGGATGCTGTGCAGGAATCTCACCAATATGACATCTAGATATTACGTACAAGCTCATGAATTTATAAAATTAACATGCTATTCATGGAGGATTATATTACAGCCTATCCCTAAGGAAATTGTTTGGGACTGTTTCATATACCTCATCCCAGGTCACAGTAGTGTAATTAAAATAAGTACTACTTAGTTTTATGGGGAAAGGTACACTCTTTCCCTCTTATTGCTAAGAGACGTAGCCAGTTTCCTAGAAAAAGTAGTATTCCCTAGTTCTGTAGTAAAATTGTAGGACCCAGTGACCGTTTGCGCTTTCGTGCCGAAAGATATGCACACGCCGATTGTGTTGAGCTTCTTTGCCGAATGCTATTGGGCCAATAGAGACAAAACATGCAAATGTCATTTTCGTCGGCAAGTTATCCGGAAATTTAGCAAATCTAACGAAACACATAAAAATAGTACAACGCAAAAGTAAGATTTTTTCGCTCTAGAGCGGATCTTAACTGCGTATATTGTGCATGCATTTTACTTACATATAACAACGGAACTTTGCATTAATGTTTTTGCCGGTATTCTATACTTCATGATTATTTCAGCTTCATGAATTCAAACGACGTTATGTTACCGACATTGATACCTTATTAAAATGAAGGTTCATTGAGGTAGGATTTTCTCTACTTCTGTCCGGCCGTCTTGCAACGTAGATTCCTTGTACTTTTTGTTTTTAATTAAAGGAGTATACTTGCGATTTCCAAATAACGTTGCAACACGAAATTATATTCAAGAGCTTTGAAATTCAGGTATATTTTCTTTCTATCCTTGCATTATTCTTATTTATGGCTTCATTGTCTCTATGTCACCTCTCCCTCATTATAACGCTGGAACCGTAATGGCCAGCTAAGTTCACACCAGAGCAATCTTAGCTCTAAGTAATATTTCATTGGAAATTTCTC
>JAMKCH010043705.1:0-13098 GCA_023653785.1 Ophioderma brevispina | reverse complement strand
TGAGATTATGTCACGCCAGTAGCGCAATCAGAACGCGTTAGTACGGGAAAGTCCTGGTAAAATTTGTGCGTTGGAGACGTGACTTTCTAGAATCACTAACGAGAAACTAACGCCAAACTCACGCGTTAGTTTGCGTGAGCTCTGATAACTCTATCCTGAGAAGTACTGTATTTTCCTAGTGATGTTAACTGGGAAATTACTCTGGAAAAAGGATATTTCCAATGATAATCTCATGTGTTACTCAGGTAAAGGCAGATAAGATCATTTTCCATTTTCTATCTGGCACACTGGAAAGTGCCATGGCCCGTGTGATGCTAATAGCCTCGTCCCCAGAAGCCCCAGATTTACCAGAAAGTGTGTTGAACATTGTGATATCAGAATTAAAGCTACATTTTCTATTTACCATGTGAAATCTTAGAGCCAAAGGTTGGTTTGCCTTGAAAGTATGAGCAAAACGTGCCCCGTTGTTCATAGACCACAATATTAATTTTAACACAGTACTATAGGGGCTTACAAAATCACGTTTTAGCTCGTGCATCAAAACGGGTTGTAATATCGGCGCAAAACTTTACAGATGGGATTTGGAGTGAAGGCCAATCTATTAAAGTCTGACTCAGAGATTTCGAAATATTATTTTTGTGTAATACTGAAAATTAGTCAACTAGAACTAAGATAGATACCTAAATGCACATTCCGAAAATTGAGAGGATCGGATTTTTCGTTTTGATGCAGTTAAACATTTATGTGTAGATTACTTCACATAGGATACTGTGTATAATAAAAATTTCGGATCCGGAATTTGTTAAACAAAATACCTGTGATTTTCTATAGAAGGAATTCGATTTCAGCTTAGCAATTTCAACAGTGATTAGTGTGTGGACACAAGCTTTAGGTACATGCAAAAAAAAAAACACAATTTTTTTGAATTTGAGGGCGCCTCCTCAGGAAAATCTCTGCGTCGGCCTTTAAGATGAAAACTTCTTATCCTTAAATCGGGCCCATCCCCCTTTAACATTTCCTAATAGAAAATAGAAAACACTATTTGATGATGCTTGCGGTAGTTTGAACTCACTCAAAAGGTGTTAGTGAAAATATTTCGCAAGTTTCCCAAAAGAAAAACACTATTTGATGATGCCTTCGGTAGTTTGAACTCATTCAAAAGGTGTCAGTGAAAATATTTCACAAAGCAGATGAGAATCCTGAACTCAATTCATTATGCAAATAGTAGGAAGCTAACTCTACCTATAGGTATTGGATATGGGGAAAATCAGGGCACACACTTGAACTACAATGCCTATACAAATAAGATGGAGCTCCTGGCAGGTGATGGCAGACAAACCCGGGCAGCCTATGTATGCAAAACACCTATGTACTTAATGCAATCCCACTGAACACTAGAAAACAAGGACTGTCACTAAAGGGAAACCATTATTGAACTGTTCTAAAGCAAAGGGGAACAAACATACAAAACTAGATGTCCGGTTCTCAGGTTTCGCGCTCCCTATATAATAAAAATATAAGTGTGGGACTGCTCCATAAAACTTAAAATTTTAGTGAACATACCTACACACAACAACGTCAACACAGTGGTCCTGCCAGCTACAGCTGGTGGCCCACAACAAGATATTGTGCCATTTCTTAAAATTTAGAAAACCGAATTTAAAAACTGTTTAAAACTGGATTTAAAAACTGTGGTTTACTAACTAACTAAAGAAAAGATATGACGTGGGGCAACGATAACTAGGAAAAATAAAGATATGAGTTGGGGAAAACCGATTCCCCTCTTACAAACAAATTAAAACCAAGGCGATGCCATGTATTTGTAAGGTGGAAGAATGAGGTAGGAGGCCAGAGTGCTTCCATGCAAAAAATAATGGTACAGTGCAATTCATTGTAAAGAGAGTACCGGTTGCATATCAGTGAGGGTGAACAAAATGTTCGAAATACTACAAACTACTCCAAAGGCTAAGCGAAGTGGGGCTTTATTTTACATTACAATTTTTTTATTAAACAGAGTAGAGAACACTAGCTTGTATTCACCAAAAAATTTAATTCTGATTTAACTCATAGTCCAAGATCAACGGGGGTGTTTGGTCAGCCCAATTCAATGCACTAGGTTTGTGAAATTTCACCTCGATAATGTCATGTGATCCCCCAAAAATCCTATTTTTCCTTAACACATAAAAATTCCTGACTTTTACACTAATTTTAGCCACAAGTGCTAGAACTTGGGATTTTTTTAGCATGATCATGAAATGTCCTTTTGGTTCTTGAAATTATGGAACACTTTTTATCCAAAGTACTTGACATGTGTTTAGTAGAGTACAGTATACGCCTGGACATGCTAAGCATGATGGGATTGATTACCCCCCCACGGTCCAAGATTAGTCCTACCGGAGGGACCTTTTAATTTGGGGTTACTTTTAAATATAATATGAAAGGGGAATATACATTATGAAATATTAAATGGAAAGTTCTCAGTTTTGTAGTGTCCTCCTGTCCTTTTGTTTCACAACTAAAAACTATTTTAAAAATACAGCAAGTACTTGCGCGTCCCCCTTCAAGATGGCAGATACACAAGTGGTTATTTTGGCAACAGTTGTCAGTTGCAGCATCAAAATTACATAAATTGTTCTTTATTTTTTAGTTAGTTTTTGTCCTTATTTAGCCTGGGTAGATAATTCAGTGTTCAGACCTGCGTTTCCCAATGATGCCCAGGTATCCAGGACGATTGGGACAGCCAGGGGTTTTCACAACCTACTCTTAATCGAAACTGACTGCGATTTCATATAAGGCTTATTCTCCATGTCGATGGGGGGGAAGTTACCTCCTCTTAACGTCCCCCGTCACTAGCTGACTGGGTCTGCTCATGGTTCGTTTGCCCAACTCCAAATGACCACGGGAAGCGGAATTCCATTTTAATCTCATGAATATACGGAAAATGTACAGTTTCTGAAAAATGAAAGACTAATAACCAAAGGGGAAAATGACAGCAGATGACCTTGACCTGGTATGTGGACCTTTTGACCTCACAACATATGAAGGAACCCGTATTGCACCTTCGCCCCAAGTTAGGTTGTAATCGGACTTCAACTGTTCAAGACGACTATAAAACAAAAACTAACCACCTGGAACATTACTCATTGACCTTTGACTTGGTCCATGACCTTTGACATATCCGCATATTGAAGGAACCCCTATTGAACCTTCAAACCCCAAGTCTGGTTAAATACGGACTTAAACTTTTCGAAGAGGCGCGTAAAAACGAAAACCTAACCAAAACCTATCCAAACTGGAAACTGGAACTGACCTCAGATGACCTTTGACCTTATCCATGACCTTTGACATCATCCGCATATGAAGGAACCCCTATTGCACCTTCACCACCCCCCAAGCTGTCTAAACTTGGATTCATTAGGTCCAATACCCAAATTTTATTGGTCAAGCCATGAGTTGAAAAAAATATTGGGCGATACGAAGTCGAGCCCAATATTTTTCAACTCATTGCGAGACAATACCTTTGGGCTTGGACGAAAAAAGAATCCAATTTATGCATTATTATGTTTGAGAATGTTGTGTCCTATATTACTATACACATTTCATTTTAAAAGTAGGTCTGTACCAGGACCCTAATTCCTAAGCCTATAGAAGATTAATGCATGAATATGCATAGCAACTACATACCAATAGACCTATGAAAAGCTTCTGTATCAGGGAGGAAACAGCAAAGCATGGAACCACCAAATGTGGACACCACTAAAAGCATATAACACCTAACACCAGAAACCATCAAACACCAGGAACCATCAAAAAGTCGTGTGACCAGCCGCTTCAACAAATAAAAGCCCTCAAACAACAGGAACCACCCACCACCTGGGGAAACCACCCAGACATGAACCACAAAAAAACCCAAACCACCGACAGCATGGAAGCCACCCACCACTGGACCACCCAACACTGGTAACCACCCAACACTGGGACCACCCAAAACTGGGAAAAAACCACCCACACTGTGAACCACCAACACTGGAACCACCCACACTGGGACCACCCAACACTGGAACCATCCAAACACTGGGAACCATCCAAACACTGGAACCATCACACTGGGAACCACCCACCACCCAAACAAACACCTACTGTGACAGCAAAACACATGGAACCACCCAAAACTGGAAAAGACTGACTCACTACCACCCTCCACCCCAACATGAAACATCCTTAAATTGTATCAACCAATCGTCCAGCATGGCCTACATAATGAGTCCAAAGTGTAAAAAAAAAATTGGGCACCCAGGGTTTTCATGCTGGCATTTGAGAAATGACGTCAAAAATCTTTTTAATTGGGTCTCTACCATGTGTCTAGTAATATAGGACGGAAGATTCTCACAGCAGAATAATGTTTAAATCATAACTTACCTTTTTCGAAGGAGGCGCTCAAAACGAAAACCTAACCAAACGGAACACACACATACATACACACAACACACAGACATACATCCACATACGGACATGCGCACCATCTCAATATCCCTCTCTGCTTTTCAAGCCAGGGGATAAAAAAAAGGCCAATTTAAAGGGGGATGGTCCATATTTTCCATCTGAAAGATTCTTTTAATTTATTCTCACTTTCATTTACTGTTAAAGTGGAAATTTTCACACCAGCTACATTAATAATTTTTCGCTTATAAACCCGCACTTCTGTGCAAGCGCAAAATTAAGAACACGCTAACATCTTTATAACTCATGTTAGATTTGTTATATTCTTTAAAAAAAAAACTTTAAAAATGGTGAAAATGCTTAATGGCAGAAGCCCCAAAATACCCCCTGCACGAAAATTATCACGTTTACAGTAAATGGTGTACAACTTTGTCCCATAGTATTTCCCTGACTTGTGTGTCAAATACACCTCACTGTTTTGACAGACTGCGTGATCAGCACATAACACGCAATCATAGCCACTGATCCTCAAATTACATTACCCTTCAAGATTATGGGAATGGAATTCCAAATAGCAAAGGTTTCCTGCCCATTAATTTTTTGTGATTAATAACACCTAAGGTATTCCGCTCAGGACCATACAGTGTATTCCCCAGCTGATTTTACTTCCAATTTAAAGATGGGTTTCTCCATTTCTACAGTCAATTTGAAGTATACAGTGTTAGTTTTTTTGACTTTTCTCCATTGACATATTGGAAATTTGGAAGTGGTATATCGTAGTTGTTTTCAGAGCTATGATTTTTTTAATGGCATGCGGTTGTTGTTACACCAACCCATGGCCAGGAGACAGATCTCTCACTAACCTCAAGGGCAGCTATTGGTTTCTCAGGTCCGTACGCAGAACATTATTTTGGGGGGGGAGGGGACTTCGAAAAGTGGACGTTTTTGGGTAAAAGTGTCATAAACCCCAAAGTGGTTCTGTTTTGGGACTGTTTGAAACCATTTCATACCAAAAGTGGAATTTCTTGTCAAAATTTTCTCTATATTTTTTGACTTTTTAGCAAAAAGTGGACTTATTTACCACTTGGGGAATTTGTGGAGGTGACCCCCCCCCAAGTAACGGGCCTGGTTTTTCTGTTGTCTTTTTAGAATTAGGAATTAAGTCCCCTCTATAATGAGAAATAATGAAAATTTTATATAGTTTAAAGGAAGAAAGAGGTGAGATTCAAACCTGACCTAACCACTAGACCGCTAGATTGCAGTACTGGATTTGCAATTCTAATCCTTGATAACCATTACAGAATAAATCGAATAATGTTAGTGTGATCAGATAAAATATAATGAATAGTGCCACTCAAGAACGAATTGCCACAAAAAATATGCTCCAGGAGAATAATGGTGGTCAAAATCTCACACAATTGATTTAGTCGCTTGCCTCTTATATTTGTGTTCCATGAACATTGTGAGTTGTGCATTAAAGGTGCAACCAAGAGATTTGAGGCACCCAAATTTTGTGTCAAGACTAGGTATTTAATATAGATTACACACTACAAGATGGAGTTCTTACCTTGAATTGGCTACAGAAATTCTTAAAAGAGAGAAAAAAGTAATTTTGATTTGCTTATTTCAATTATAAACATAAGGCTGAATTTCATAATTGATCCTATATGAAATTATGAAAATTTCAAATTTTTGTACCAAGGAACCATTTCTCAGCTTAATTACTTTCAGATGGGGAATTTTTTGATAGGAAAGCTTTACATCAGGGCAGAAATTCAGTAACTTTCGATTTTTTAAGGGGCACTGATATGTGAAATCTCTCACTGCACCTTAAAGAGAAGCTGTTACATACATTTCAAACTGCTGTAAAGAGTGAATACCTGGATAACCACAATGAGCATGCAATGTGAATAGGGCAGTATTGTTACCTCAACATTGCTCAAGGGACAAGGCTAAAATGAGTAACCCTTGAAGTGGTGTGACTGCCTCCACTAAATTTGACAGGTGAATTGCAAGCCTCTAAATACTTCAGTTCTACATTATAAGTAACAGGAAATTTCCTGCTTGAATATAAAGTGTTAGGGCTCTTAACTATTTTATGTACATACCAGTCTATAGAAATACATTTCTGAGATTATTATTTTAAGTGGGATATGAGACAGAGGTCACACCCCTTACCTATACAGATAATGATCACTGCCAAGGAATCTAAATTAATCAAAATGAGAAATTTTTTTTTAATTTTTTTGGGCCGGAAATTCTAAACAAGGGACATTTTGGACTTTTAAAGCCTAAACTACATCTAAGGATTTAATTCATCTTCATTTCACTCCTAGGGAAGGATGCTCCAAACAGGACATTTTGAAATTGTTCTTCAATACTGCATATAATCTTTAAGGTGAGTATGTTTTCCCCTGGTTTATCCCTATAAGTCAAGGAAGGGACTAAAAGACATTTTATGCAAGAAATTTGACTCTGGCCACCACCTGTAAAACTAGGCCAAGTGTGAAATAAAGTTACATTTTTTTTTCAGAAATTAAATTGCATGAACTGCATTGGTTTTGACATGTAAATCTAACCAATGTTCTCTCAGGTTTACAGCTGATTAAAACAAGCGCATTAATATGTCAACATCACCATTTTCAGGCAAAGGTTGGTTCCCCACAGACTGGATGTACGTATGAATTTAAAGAGACCAAGGCACATTTTCAAAAAATGTTGGCATAGACTAAGAAAGAATGACAAAAACATTTAACACACACACAAATACTGTTTCATAGTGAAAAAAAACCAACTGTTACATCCAAAGACTTGCCATGTGTTGGCCTTAATGGAAAATAAAAAGATGATTTATCATGACTGGTTAAAGGTCTATGGCTCGATCGCTACTAGGCCTCGTCTCCCAGGGACCCCAATTAACCGAAAGTGGTTCAAAATGTTGGTATCAGCAAGAAAGCTAATTTTTCTCATTTACCATGTGACATCTTAGGGCTGAAAGGTGTTTAGTTTTGGAAGTTATAGCAAAATTATGCCCCGTTTGGTTGACCAAATATATTTGAACAGTACTCTTATTTGTAAGTAGGCTTACAGAATCAGTTTTCAGGCTCACCTCAAAACGGATTGAAATATTGGTGCGATAATTCACAGACAAAGTTTTTGGGGCGATGACCATTCTATCAAGATCACTGAAAACTATCTCTTAAATGGGCCATCCCCCTTTAAATTAACATGAAGATCACAGACTAGACCCTGTGAAACCTTCCAGATGCTCATGCAGGATCAATATCTTTGTTTTCTTTACATTTCAAAAATTATGCACTTTTATGACTATATTGCATTCGCATGAACAAAAAAACAGCCAAAAGAGTCTAAACAATCTTAGTTTTAATTTTTTAGGATGGCTTAGTTTAGTGGTTTTGAGATGGCTTCCCAAATGGACTTGTGTTTGGGAAGCCATTTCAAAAATATTAACCTAAAAACCATAATCTATACAGAATGTTTTCGGGTCCATTTTTCCTTGGAAATCGGTAAACTTATGGTTAAGGATGTTTACCTTCATGTCTAATGATTTTTGGGATTGAGTGGACATCCTATGTTACACTGCAAGGAAATGACCAACAATTCTGGCAACTGGAAACAATATTCTACAAACATTTCTTCTTCTCTCTTAAAAGATGGTCAGCGTCAGACAAGTCAAGTTGTTAATTTAACCCATTAAATGTCAACAGATATTTTATCCAGCTGGATCAAACAAATTGTCAACTATTGTATTCATTAAAATTTCACTTTTTTCAAGAATACAAAAACCAGTGTCATGAAGAATTTCATATCATTTATTTTCCCCAGGAAAACACAAATCAAGTTTGCTGTTTGCTTACCTTGTCCCAAGTGAGGTCGCCTATTTTGGGTATGTGCAATTCAAAAAGATGCCACCCCACTTACGTCTCTGTTGAGGGTCTTCAACACTGTTGACTCAGGAGTTTACTGGAATTAGGCTCTGCTGCATCTGTAAAGATATTAGAGTGATGAGTGTTATCTGTACATGCGACAGGACTAATCTGCCAACATCCCACTGCACAAAATCTTGCATTCAAAATACCGGAATGTAATGTAGGATTGATGCAAGTATAAACGCGCTGTCTCACTCAATAAATGTTTGACGTTGATTTAAAGATCATATGTCATATTGAAAGAAAAACTTATTAATATTGAAGTTTACAATCACAAGAATTTCCTCTCTTAAATTTAATACATTTTCTCTTTGCCTAGAGTCCCATACTAATTTATGATGGAACAAACAAACAAATTGACAACAGAAAAAAAATTGTGGTGTAACATACTTCATACCGGTCCAAAAATATATATGAAAAAGTTTACCAAAAATCACCTGGAACATGTAGAAATATGGGAAACTTTTGGTACAGAGTAAAAAAATATTCTCAAAGGGGTCAAATTGAGGTCATTAATTACCAGTTTTTTCCACTTAGATATCCCATTGGCTACCAAAGTTTACATACATTATAAATCAGGCCTGTGCAATTCTGCACCATGTTCACATAGCTAGGCCACTCCAGCTTTGGACATCACCGCTCTTCATATGCATTTTCCAAATATTCCAGTAAGCGAGTGGCTATGATTCTAATCACACTGCATTTTTCCAAGTTCTACTTCTGTCAGGTGATGTTCATCTCAACCCTGGCCCAGACTCTGACTCAAACTCTGGCACTTTTCTCAAGATACTCGAGT
The DNA here is from genome assembly GCA_023653785.1 of Ophioderma brevispina. Lineage (NCBI taxonomy): Eukaryota > Metazoa > Echinodermata > Ophiuroidea > Amphilepidida > Ophiodermatidae > Ophioderma > Ophioderma brevispina. The sequence continues at coordinate 3,912 of JAMKCH010043705.1, read as the reverse complement.
GCTGTCCCCATCTCTCATAGCTATCATGGCTTGTTGTGTAAATACGCGCATTGGTTAAAATAAACTGTTGGATTTTGCAAAACGAACGTACGTATCTACCAGGATTTCCCAAATAGTGGTATTTACCTGACACCGGCTCGGTTCTCACATCCAATGCTTCTATACCTAAATGAGTTTACCATCGTCAGAAATGACAGAAATACAATGGAGGTGGAGTTTTGCTGCTATTTCCTTCCCCTCTTTTTAGACCTATTGAAGTAACCCCCGCACCATAGTTTCCCCACGCACATCATCTCAAACTGTTGGGCATCAGTCACCATAACTAATAAACGCTGCTGTGGTGGTGTTTTATTACCTGCCCAAACCAAAAGATATGGAGGCCCTCGACTGTTTGGAAGAAACACTTAAAAATTTAAACCCCCCGAGAGATAAGTCTTTGGCACCCTTCTTCTTGGTGATTTTTAATGTAGACTTTGGACACAATGTGACTCTAGCAATTTTCATCATAAGCTTTATTGCCATCTCCTGACTCTTGGTTTGCGGCAAATGGTCACTGACTACAACAACGTCAACACCACAGAAAATGGAACCAACCAGCGCTACTGGAATCATGTGGTACTCTGTCAATGCCAAACAAGTTCATGAATCCAAGTTCAGAAAAAACTAGCCACTTCGATCACCATATGATAACGTTTTTTTAATTCATGGGTAAATCCAGAGACTGCCAAACATTCGCCGTACTTTTTATCAATAATGCTCGTGCCGATGTTGATAAATTGAAATGATCTTATTTTACATACTGACTGGACCAGTTTTTTATGATGACTGCCCATAGACAGGGTCTTGGACTCCTTTAACCAAAAATATTTTTCTCATATGTCAATCAGTGTATTCCGAATGTAACTAAAATGTAGATTTAAAACCCATGTTTTCCAGAGAATTGAATGTAGAGCACAAAGACAAAAAGCCTTATCATAAAGCTAAGATACAAATAGTGATGCGAATGGGATAATATCGTACTTAAAAACAACCACTTTCAATATACAAAAAACGTGCTTATAACTCCACTGGGAAAACAATTTGCAAAAATGACAATCTTAAAAGTTTCTGGTCTTTTGTACGAAATCCAACGTGCTGAACCCGATTCAAAATCTTGTTGTCATTAATGGCAAAACCCAAACAATCCAACCCGGCTGTGAATATGCTAATGATTTCATGATTTTGTTTTCTGCTATTTCACTAATTCTGAGTCATGTCAGGCAAGTTACATCGCCATAGCTTGACTGTTTTCCACCATTAGTACCTTATTGTAACAAATGATATGGTTCTGGAAAGACTTAAGAAGCTTTCCCCTGATAAAGCAGTCGGGGGTTTCGGCCCCGGATGAAATTTCTTGGCCCATGGCTAAAATTGTGTGCTAGTTCCATCAGTCCTGTCCTTGCAAATGTAGTTTATAACATATCTTTTCCCTGGCACCTACCCGCTTATTTGGAAGACTGCAAATTTGTTCCCCGTATACAAAAGGCAATCGTTGTGATCTAAAAAATAATCGTCCCATGGCAAACGTCACCCTTTACTCAATTGTAAGCAAATGTTGGAAGAGCATTTTTCTGAACACCCTCCGCAATCATCTTATTAGCTATGGTCTTTTATACTTTCTGACCATCATGGTTTCTCTTCTCTCCTGGTAAATCTTTTGCCTTCAGCCTCATTGAGCTCTATGTGAATGGAACAAAATTTCCTTGATCGCCTGGTAACTTGCACCACCCGCGTGTTACCTATTCTCTGTAGACTTAGCCGCGCCTTTTGATCCATTTCCCAGCATTCTTTGGAGAAGTTTGCACCCGTACTTATTGCACTCAGGGCCACTTATAAATTGTATTTCGGCATTTATTTTAAACCGCAGGCAAGGGTTGTTTTTCTCGTGGCCGAAAATGTCTGATTTTGTTTGCTGTACTCTCAGGTGTGCCTCAGGGGCTCGGTCTGGGGCCCCTGCATTTTCCAATATTTATGTAAGTAGATCTCTGCATCTTCATTTTGAATCTAAAATTTTTCCATGTATGCAGATGACACTTTCCTTCCTTTTCGCCAACCATTAATGAAATTCAGATGTTCAATTCTGCCAAATCGACCTTGGCAGCTGTACTGTGTCAGAACAATGCACCTCCAACTTAACCCAGAAGTGCCAATTTATGTGTATTTGTCGCCGTAAACACAAGCCTATCCCTGTATACTTTGGTTCTAACACAAAACTTTCCTACAGTTTCCAGTTTACGTCTCATTGGTGTTCAGATATCATCTGATTTGTCATGAAATGAACATTGTCCCGTGTTTACTACGAAGTGCAATCACCTGTTGGGCTTTCCTCAGACAGTGTGTTGCAACCAAACAAAGATATTCTTCTCAAGCTATTGTTCTCTTATTTTGCCCATTATTTTATTTTTTGCTCGCCATTGTTATTTACATCGTAAACCTCATATAAATAATTGGAAACCATCCAAAGGAGGCACCAGATTTATTCTTGGTCAGAGAAGGGTGATCAATTATATGAAGGGCGTCTTAAACAACTTAATCTCATGAACTAGCCAACAGACGTAATATTATACCTCTCCACCGTTTTTCCCAACTTGTCTTTTAAATCTTTCATTCAATTTCTGCAACTGGACTGTAAACTCCCGTCATTCCATTAATTTGCTTTTTATTGATTCATATAACTCCAACAATGCGGTTCTCGAACCACAAGTTCTCGCCGGCTTCGCGCTTAATTGCTAAGACAAAAAGCCAGCAACCAGGAGTGCAATGTGCGAGTCCAGGGTGTTCCCTAAAAAGTTGTGCAACCAGATAAACTCCCAATTTCTACTAGTTTATTCCCACTATTTCCATTGACACCACCCTGGCGGTCACAACATTTTCCATTGTGGAGATATTATTTGCAAGTTGAAACCCCCCAACAAGCATAAGTCAGAGAGGTGTAGGAGTAGCACCCCTGGTTATTTGCATTTATAGTATTCTTTTACTTCATGATCTTGCATTGACACCACCCCAGGGGGTACACATTTTCCATTGTGGAGATAGGAGATATTAATCATGAGAGGTCCAAGAGAAGGTCCTCAACAAGAGCATAACTAAGATGTTTAGGAGTAGCACCCCCGGGTTGCATTTGATAGTATTCTATACATGTACCTCTCACTCTTTCATGTGACACCACCCTAGGGGTCCAACATGTTTCCATTGTGGAGATATTAATCTTGAAAAGAAAAGTCCCCCACATGAGCACAAGTAAGAGATGTTTAGAGTAGCAACCCTGGTTGCATTTATCGTATTCTATACTTCTCACTCTTCATTTGGATACACCATAGAGTCACAACATCTTCCGTTTTGGAGCTATAATCTTGAAATGTCCCCAACATAATCATAACCAGAGATGGTTAGGAGTAGCACCCCAGGGGTTCATTTATAGTATTCTTTATGTCCTGCTCGTTTCAGTTTTGGACCACCACCCCCAGGGCACAACATTTTTCCATTGTAGATATATTAATTCATGAAAAGTCATGCAAAAAAGCCCTAAAATTCACTAAATTTAGTAAAAATATGAAAAATTATTCAATTGGCAACACTATGTTTGCAAAAATCATGTGACCACATTTAAATTGAGTAGCCCTGCGGGTCCAGAAAGTGGTAAGCCAATTTTGCGTATTTTACATTTTCCAAGAACGTAAACAGGCTGGCAACCCAAAAGACTGACAGAAGTGCAAACCCATTTCAATGAAAACATGGGCACTGATCTAGCTATTCTATTGATGTGTTAATACTTGTTGTGTGTACTCCCCCCCCCAAAAAAACACCCCCTTTGTAAGTCTTCTTGTTTTGGACACCTGTTTTGTACACACACCCATATCACACACAGCCATA
>JAMKCH010043704.1:0-24113 GCA_023653785.1 Ophioderma brevispina | reverse complement strand
GTTTAGACACCACCACCTTGTATGATATGTGTAAAACAGCTTTATTTGGGGCATAAAACATTTAAGATTGGCATGACTGGGATAATTTTGCTTCATTGGCTGACTTTTTGAATAATGTTTTAATTTCTGATTTCAAATCATGTTCCTTTGTAGCATTAATTTAGCATTTCCCAAAGAATGTGGTTCTCTTGCTTTTTAATAAAGTTGATCTGCTGTGCCCAAATTAATTTGTTTTTTTGTTGTCAATTCGGAATGAAAAAAAGCTACTGATTCATATTGACCACTTCTCTCTTATGAGAGGAACATTTTTGTACGAAATTTATATATTAGTTGGAAGAACCATAGGTTTATAAAGCAGTTTATAATTTGTATATTTTACTTCTCTTCAAGATTTGGTAGAAAAAATTAACTTTGGGGTTCTGGTTTTGTCAAGTCTTTTGCCCAATTATTCAGGTATAGTCTCAGTGCACAAAAGAACACCTATAACTGCGGGATTTCCACGGGGGCACTATAAAATAACCCATAAGTAACAACCCCTTGCACATTGGGTCCAAAATGGTTGACCAACCAATGCAACTCAACCTGCATGTAGGTGTAACGGGCGGACAATTGATATCCGGAGTGAATTTCTGGTTTTTGGGATATGTCTGTGGCTATCCTCTTTACAACTAAGCCTTATGGCATCCTAGATTCCAACAGTACTTGCTATCAATCTTGACTGTCTTGTCCCTGTCTCAGACTCCAGAGTACCTGCTTATCATCTTACCCTGTCCTGTCCCCGTCTGAGACTCCATGTGGACCTGCTATCAATCCTGACTGTCCTGTCCCCGTCTCAGACTCCAGTAGTACCTGCTTCTCATCTTGACGTCCCTGTCCCCGTCTGAGACTCCAGTAGTACCTGCATCATCTTGACTGTCCTGTCCCCGTCTCAACTCCAGTATTACCTCTACCAATCTTGACTGTCCTGTCCCCGTCTCAGACTCCAGTAGCACCTGCTATCAATCTTGACTGTCCTGTCCCTGTCTGAGACTCCAGTAGCACCTGCTATCAATCTTGACTGTCCTGTCCCTGTCTCAGACTCCAGTATACCTGCTTATCATTATTAACTGTCCTGTCACCCACCTTAAACTCCAGCAGTACCGTACCTGCACCAACCTTGATGCTGTCCCCCATCACAGACTCCAGCAGTAAGCACTACCAACCTGGACTGTCTTGGTCCCATTGTAGATTCCAGCAGAAACCCGCTATGACCCTTGTCTTGTCCCGTCTGAGGCCAGGCTGTCATACCTAGTGCATTCAGTCATGCTTCGTGCTATGGAAGATACTTTCTTCAATTGCTCATGGTATAGTGGGCCTCTTTTTGTAATGTACTGGAATTTAAATCATTGCTTTGCTTGTAGCTTATCAATTAGGGATGGAGCTTCCATGTGTGCACAAAATGTTGCCCAAAATTTGGAGTGCAGACACCATATTGACTTAGTGGAGGCTGACCATAACCCCATCCAAACACCAGTATTTAGATCCTCAGCTAGGCTTGAATCAAGTAACACTCTCATCAGGACAAAAACTGACAACACACTTGTTCGCACAAATTCAAAAGTCCTCAAAAATCATATTATAACACTTGAATCACGCTTTGGATAGATCGATATATTTTATATTGGGAGTAGGCTATCTGTCAATCACACTGAGCTTTGTTCGAAGCTTGCGTAACTCAAAATTTGAGAGAGATGAACGCATTGCCTTGGCATGACGTGTTTGAGCCAAATTTATAAGTATTTTGTCAACCTATGTAAAATGGTCAATTCAATGTGAAGGTGTCCTCTTTGACCACTCTTTTCCATTACCATTGGATTGAATTGTGCTTGCAATGCTCGCAGTACATCTCAATGGTCAATCTTTCAAAATCCTAGAAATGTTCCCACACCCAAATAGCAAACGCCTCAGGCCTTCATTCATATTGTCAGGTACCCATTGTTGGTATTCTTTTTTAGATACTGGACTTCTAATGGAAAAGCGACCGCTATTCTCAGTAGATGCCATTACTAAAAGTCGACCATCTCTCTTTTCATTATGCATGGTTCTTCACTGTTATGAACATTATCCTTGTACTTCATCCTAACTATTGCAACATACAAAAATCTACATTACATTGTAAACTAGTTGAAGAGCAATGTGAGATAATTTCAATCTATTTTACCCATGATTCAGTACTGACAATCATGATATATAGTGTGTCATTTGGGTGGAGTTTGTGAGGGAGGATTTTATATGGATCATTCTGTACATGTACATTCTGAGATTTGATAGTAAACTCATTTTAACTGTATTATAGTAGTCATTTATTTTGATTTAATGTTGTATGTATGTCGACCCTTTTGCTCACCCGCCCTACCCCGTTAAGCGAGGGTAAGCATAGAAACTTCTTTTCCCCTGACTAGCTTGGGGCGTATAGAGATGTGATATGCACATAAAAATGATTAAAGGATAGGTAAGAGCGGTGTAATAGTAAAGGGTAACTAAAAAAAAATCGTGGTAACTTGGAGATGCTGCTGCAACCCCAGCCAACGCATAAGCGAATTCCATGTCACCGGCGGTGATGGGGGATAACACAACCAACGGATTAAAGGTTCTGAAGACCTAAGCGGAAATTAGTTTCACCGTCGTGGCGAATAACTAGAAGACCAAAAATACGGTAATAGAGGAAATTGATGACCGACTTGTGAACGATCTAGTATAATCCAGCCAAGCATAACTCTAAGGATATAACCAGGTAAAGAGTCCATCCCGACAAGGCAGATACCTACTTTATATTCTTTCACCACATCTACTTTCATTCCAAGTCCACCCCTTGTGAAAACAACTTTTCTTTTAAATCACAAAATCCCACTCTATCTTTACCCCCCTCGCCTGTTTTTTGACATTTTTTGCCCCTCTTCCACTTGTCTATTTATCAGTAGTATCTCCATTTGTACCCAATACATATCACCCCAGTACGTCAACTTCTCCTTTAGTATTATCAGCCCAATCTGACACTGTTGCACATTATTTCATCACTTTTATCCTTTACCAAAGACCCCTATATACCTAACATTCTCGATTAAAACCGTACCAATCCGTCGCCCAAAAACTCTGACCAGATTATTGGAAAAATTAATTCATTGTCTCTTTAACAGTTATTTTTCCCATTTCCTATTCATCCTGTCCTACATGCTTTCTCATTTTCCTTCACTGGCTGTCCCCACGCTATTCTGTACCCCAATCAAAAGCTGATTGCTTTGCTTCGTATTTTAACTATAAGAGGGGTGGTGGTGTCCACCCCCCCTACGCTCCGGGATCACCCTGACTTACACCACGGGGAGGGGTCTTGGCACACTTCGCGGCACCTTCCAGCAAACTAGACCAAACCTTTGCCCACGAAACAGGACTTAGTAAAGCACGGGCGAACACCCTTCAGGTGGGGTGGTAACCCCCACCCCCCCCCCTAGGTAGGACGAGGGTTAACAGATGGCATTAATTATGACGAGTTATCATGTTAGTCAGTTAGTCTTTATTAACTAAAGTTCACTATTTTTTAGAAAAGAAACAATTAGAAATTCGTTGTAAGACCCACCATAGCTCAACTATTTAATGAACGTAAAGAATGACCAACGAGGATGTCAAGATTTGTGCGATCTGAAAGTTGCCATTGCGAGAATCGTTTCAAGCCGTATACCTGCCTTAACTATTTTCCACTTCACTGTCCAGGAATATGAAACGGAAGGGGGGGCATCATACCATGAAAAACCAACACACATCTCCATTCATTGAACTCTAGGTCATAACACGCAATATTTTCAATGTAAGCGTCCTCTTATTTGGAATCACACCATTTTGTGTATTCTATCACATTCAACCTACTTCTGGACGATCAACCTCCACCAAGCCCCTCCTCTCACTCAGTCACTACACACCCGACATTGTCCAATATTATAACATTTGTAAGCCAATTACAAATCCATCCAACACTCTACACCTTCCAGTCTAGTCCTAGCCTCATTCGTTATGTCCCGATTATACCTCGGCCGAATGACGCCTATTAAAAATCCACCCAATGCTATAACTAATAATCTCCCAACATATAATCACTCTTTGTCACCTTATCATGAGCATATCTTCCTTTTTGACTGCCTCTCTCCCTTCGGCAACATCTCCCTTAATTTGCCTATTTTGGCTCAACCTCAGTCCTGTTTCTCCGCCTAATTTCTGCTACTATTTTTGTTGATTCATCATTCTCTCTCTATCCCTCACACAATTGCATGATCACACGCAAAATAAAATTTATATTGTAAACGTTGAATTAGTCTACTCTATTTTATATGTTTTAAGCCTTGTCTTATGATACTTTCACGGTCGTTTTCACTCTTTCCTCTCTTAAGACCACAATTCAAAGCAACAACCACCCCGGAACAATGAAGTAGAATACCTCTTACCTACTTATTCAAGTAGTTAGTATTACGGTCACACGAAAATCGTTCCACCCCACATTACCCCCACCGCTCTGCTTCCTCCTTTTCTCAGCTCCATCCGTCTCCCCATATCCACTCTTTCTTTATTCGTGTCCGTTTCGTCATTCTCTCTGTCTCATACACTCTTTTTGCATAGTAGAGCTTTAAAGACAATTCCATCATTTACAAAATCACATATGTCAACCTCATTTACTACCACTTGCTAGTATTTCTAACAGAATGAGCAATATATCCTCGGTCAAATTTGTGGACCAAGGTAAGGGGTACTCCGAAATCATCATTTACTATCGATCAATTGAAGTGAATCCGGTGTCTTTGAGAAAATTCTCCCTTTTTTCTTCTTCACTTTTCCCCCTCGTTCCCCCCCCCCCCCCCTACCCTCTCCTTTTCTTCCCCTCTTTCCCCCCCCCCCCTCCCCTCTCCTTCTTCTTTCCCTTCTCTCTCCTCTCTCCTCCCCCCCCTCCCTCCCTCCTTTTCCCTTCTCCCCCCCCTTTCCCTTTTCTTTCCCACTCCCCCCCTTTTTCCTTTTTCCCTCCCCCCTTTCCTCCCCCCTCCCCCCCTCCCCTCTCTCCCCCCTTTATTTTTCCCCTTCCTCCCTCCCCTTTCGCAAGGTGTTGCAACCTGGGAGTGGGGCTTCCATATAAAGGCGGGTGTGTGCTGCCCACTTGAAGTTCAATCTGCTTTTGGTGTCAATATTTTGACTAGAGAGATCAAAATTCACTTTCACTTAAATTTTAGCCTTTGAGTTGTCAGTAACATATTTTAATCAACCCCAGACCAAACTTTGTAGAGAAAGCCATCTCAAGAGCTTTGAGTCACTAAGGCTCTCACATGTGGTCCCAGTGAAAAACGAGCCTGACCCACACGCCAAAAGTTTTGAGTTCGAGCAGTTAGGCTGGGAAAAATTTGATTAATGAACAAAATTAGGGCATTTAAAAAAAAATATTAAAACACTAAAACAACGTGTCAGTATGAAACTGCATTAAAATATTGTGGAAGGAAAAGTCCAATCCTTACTATAGTAAAGCTTTGGACTAAATTGATTTGGGGTTTGACATTTTGCGGTAATGTTCTGTAAGACCATTGTATCCGATTGATCCTACCGTAAAGGAAAAAGGATAATTCAAAATAGTTAATTCTAGTTACACCTTTTAAAAACCTCAGAGGCTTCATATCTAGCCAAAATAGAAAATTGTACCTCCCCCTCCAGCTTTGCAATTTTTGGCCCACCTTATGAAGGTGTGATATTAGATAGAGTATTCATCTGGATTAACAGGGTTTCATACTATATTAGCAGACACATGGCTGATGATATCCTTTTGAATGTGCTTTTCTCGCAACGTTATATTTTTGCATGACGTATATGTAAAGCATGTTCAAATGTCAAGCATAAGCCGACATCAGGCCAATGAAAGTATGTGTCCTGCCTACAATTAAGGGACACGGAAAATGAAAAGGCGCCCGGGAAATGAAAAGGTGATAGATGGCTGGGAACTAACTATCATTATAGTTGCTTACAGGAATTATATTCATCAAATAGTGTAAAATGTTTCAATAAAAAATAATAAGAAAAAGTTGTATTATTTCATGTCACCAAGATTGTCAACTATTATTTTTGTTTTGTTTAGTCACACAAGCACTTTGCATGCTTTTTTTTTATTTTTGTTAGTCAGTATTCCTTGGAGGTGTCCATTACACATACAAGGGAAACACACAATTTGCATAGAGATGTAGTTCAGCAGATGAATTCAACAAGCTGTTACAAAGATTTTGTGTAACCAAAATATAAATTTAGTTATTCTTGCTATGGTGTGTGATATTTTCCATCAATTAAAAAAAACTTGATTTATAATTGAGCAAAACTAAACATTTTGCCCGTGGGTCGAACAAATCCATTTCAAAGACACATGCTAAGGGGAAAAAATACTCTTAATTCCTTTTTTTCTATATTGATTGGGTGTTGGTGGGCCACCAGTGAGATCCGTTATAGGGCCAATCTCGGAGATTTCAACGAATATATATTGTTTTATGTAATAATTAAAAAGTAGTCAACTACAAAAAAAGATAGTAACCTAAAATGCACAATTCCAAAATTAGAGATGAATAAGTTTTTCGTTTTATGGCAGTAAACATCTTAGTTCTAGTATTATGTTCCATAGGCGACTGTGATAAAAACAATCTGGATCCAGAATTTTATAACACAGTTGTGAGTTTCTTATATGAAGGACTTTGATTTGAGTTTAGATATTTACACAGGTGATTAGTATAGGACACAGCATTATTGTATATGACCAAAAACTGTTTCTTTGAAAATTAAGGGCACCCTCTCAGGAAATCTCTTGACGGTTAAGCCTATTTAAAGAACCATCTCCCAAACACATATACATTATGTATATGCCCCAAAAAAAATGATTTGTTTGAAATTGAGGGCACATTCCTCAGGAATTCTCTGAGTTAGCTTAAAGAACATCTCCAAGAATCCTTTAAAACAAACCACTCACCTATATAGACCGGGATTGAATTGGCCAAAGAGAATCCTTGGGTTTCATTTAGCTATTCACGAAAATTGTTTTATAAGTTTTGCAGGGGTAATACATATCAAACCAATGCAGGTGTATAACATAAGATCTTGTATAGTATTCACGTCTGACTTCCATGTCACCTGGTGTATGTAGTGAGTCATTGCCAATTTCGTTACCGCTCAACGTTTAAGACTAGGAATGTTGGTATGAATGAAAGCTACCTTTAGGGGTCCACCTTGTTGAATTAATCTCTTTTTTGTGACATTTAGTGCTAACATGTGAGGTTGTAGACCATTTTTTCCCAGGCATGGCAAAATAACATTTTCATGTTTTCCACCCAAATGCCATTAAAATTGAATAGGTTTAATTCACAAATGAATATCAGAAACCTGAGAAAAAGGATGTTGGTGATAATTTCTGTTTCATGTTTATCATCCATCAAAAAGTCGAATTATGCTGACAATTGAAAATTCCACTGGCTATTTTAGTTATATGTTAGTGGGATATTTTTTGCAGTGCTTTTATGGATGTTGCAGATTTAGTATGAGAAAACTTAATGTAAAGATACATTATCTAACAAACAATTTTGCATTATAGTTGCATTTAAGAAAAGTTTCATGTGCTATTGTGCGCAGGAATATAAACTGGACTTTGTTAATGCACTAATATTTCCTTTTTAAAAAAAAAAAATGGTATTGTTGCTAACATCTAATCTGCTAAACGGTTCTGGAATGTAAAGTGAAGCCATTTTGTCCTTGCTGTATTTCAGATTCAGCGAACGATGTTAAGTCTTCCACTAAAACTTTCAAGAGGACTCCCCCGCGCACAAGGAGAATGGCAGACGAGTATGAACACACCGTCCGTAAGTTGCATTTGGCTTCTCTCAAAAAATGCATAAACACTTTTACCATCCTCAAAATGGCTGCTTTCCAGTGTACCTAGAATCAAATAGCATGGAGAGAAACTGCTTGGAATTTATTGATTCCCAGCCGTCTCTCCCTTTTACTATGAGTGCAGGCATGTTGGAAACCACTAGAAGCAAAGGAATTCAACAAATTCCTCAATACCTAAAATGAACTGATCTCGCTCGATTTCCATCGTGCACCCTGAAAAACTCATAGCAATCAGGGAGAGAAATTGCTGGGAAATGTCAATTCCCAGCAGTTTCTTCCCCATTTTCTATGAGTCCAGGCATGGTGGACAAGTGAATTACAGAGGTAGTATGCACCGTTCTCAATCCCCAAAAATATTGGTTTCACCCTTTGACAGAGCTTGGGTTTTGAGGTTTGGACATGTTTCTGAGAGTCTGCAAGTAGGGCCTGTATCTGTACAATTTTGCACAGAAAAATTGGACCCTAGCTGTACCAGAGATAGAATTTTTTGGGGCAAATTTGACAGATATTTCATTTTTTCTCAAAATCAGTATAAAACCACAACTTTTTAAGCTGGTTGATTTGATCACCTCAATAGCATGGGACACTGAAGGATGTGAAAATAGGATCTTGGCTGCAGTAGTAACCAATCCATGCGAGGGCAGTCCATGCTATTGTACGTCCAAATGACACAAAGAGTATAAAAAACTTAATGATTTAATTCTTGTTTGTTGCAGATGGTTTCTTGCTCTTCTGCCCAAGGAAGAACATGTGCAGTTAGACCGGTGAGTGTAAGCAAAAACACAATATCAAGAACAGCAAATATAAAATTCAAGTACTGTTTAACCATGGACATAATGAAGTGAATTCCTTTTTAATGGCATTCCAATTGACATTCAATATGGTCAAGAAAGCTCCTTTTCTTATAACTCCAATGGGGGGTTGGGTCAGTGACAGTGGCGTCTTATTCGCTTCTCACGCACTGTGGTCCCAGGTTCGATCCGCTCGGTCGGGCCTGAATTTCATGTGCGGGGGGCGTTTGAGTTTCCAGTCCATAATCTGCCTCGCAGGTTTCTCCGGGTACTCTGGTTTCCGCCTGCTTCTAAAACTGGGATTTCTTCTCTAACGTGTATATGATATAAAGTGAATTGAAATAACATATCTTATGACACTAAAATGACACAATAGTTTGATGCCTTTAAATATTATACCCTACTCATAGCTCCAATGACATTTTACTGTTTTCTTTAGATATATCATGCACGTAGCCAGGGGGTGCAGTGGGAGCGTGTGCACCCTGTTGCGTCTAAAAAAGGAGAGGGCATTGAAATGTCTCAATTGCAAAAAAGCGCATATTTTTCCGGGGGCTTAACCCCCTGACCTTAACCAGGGCTATAACCTTGGACCCCACCGGAGGCCTTAAGCGACCCCTCCCCTGTCGTTATGGTTTGGTTTGTCCCCAGGATCCTGCACCCTTGGGGTGTGGATCCTGGCTACGACACTGGTCTTGAACAAAAGGTCCCAATTAGTGGACAAAATATGACCGTAACTTGACTGTCTATGCCCCACTGTGATAAATATATTTTGTTTCCTAAATCCAACCATTTGAACAGTTTAGCACAAAATTTGGTATCTGCATGAAGTAGAAAATGTGAGTTGGGAAAAAAAATAGAGGGACTAACAAACATATAGGGGAAAATTGCTCAATTGATAATAATTTTGTTTCTTCTCGTCTATTGATTTCACTGAAGTTAGTCCGTGCTTTTGACACCACTAAGGGGCTGGGGTGCTGTCGTAATTCAAGAAGAGGGACGATAACGTCAGCAGGAAAGTATCTGCTCACAGGGTCTGCTCTTGTCCTTTCAATGCTGCTGCTACTAGCATAAATAGAACTCTAAACTCTCTGAAGATGTGTTTCTAGTCATTTTCACATACATATAAGGCCCCAATAGTTAAAAATGCATAGTAGGTTCTGTGTCTTTATTTAATGAGATTGTGAGTGAATGAGGGTGAACTAAAAACCAAAATTTGTGTAATCACTTAAGTTTTTTTGCCTTATGTGAAGAGTTACTCATGGGAAGAAAAAAAAATAGATTGTAATGCGTATTGTCTAGAAACACATCTTTCGGAGATTTAGACTTAGGGTATACTCTATACATGTAGTATTGTGTATAATTGATGCAAGTCCCTCATAATAGTCGATGCTATAGAATTACATATTTATATAAAAGCTAAGCTGAATTTAAGTTATTTCCTCTTTTGATATAATTGATGGAATCTACTATATGAAGCTTGACTACTAAAAATACTTATAACAGAAAGTAGCGGTCAATGTTCATTTATCTAGGAATTGGCATCGCATTATATTAACAAAGTGTTAATTGTGCTGAATGCACCCAAAAAACACTATCCTTACAAAACCTGTGAGGTTTACTAATAGGACTTGGACACAAACCACCTAAGTATTCAAATTGTTACCATATCTGAACTGTACAAGGAAATGGAAATATAGATTATTATAATTATAAACTGTGTTAACCCACTCAGAAATCAAATTTAAGCATTTAATGTGCCACTAGATTGTAAGAACCATTTAAAATAAAAAAATGCTGCATGATTTTGATGTATTGCTAAGCTTGAGCTTGTCTGAATGTTACAAAAGCCAAGAATTGGAATAGGTTAAATGATAGTGTCGGGTTTGAATGTGCCAATGTTGCCGAAGGATAAAACTTGTCACACTGCACTTCCAGTTTCTGGACTCCATACGTTATGACAGTACTTATTATATGACTATAAAACGGTAAATATATTGACAAAAAGATTGATAAAAAAAGATGTGTAACAAAAGGCATATTCAAAAGTCATTCCATGTGCGAATGTATGTATATGAAAGTATATGTTATGTCGTCGTTTTAAATCTAGTAGGGATTGTGATAAAATTAGATTCCCCATGTGCCTACGGAGTTGTAAACCATGTAGTTATCCATTATTATCGCGGCTGGTAGTTTCTGGACAATAAGAACATATGCTGGGCTTCCCACAAACGGCGCGCCACTGTGTTGCGCGTTTTACGGTACATGGAATGATCAACGCGAGCGTTTGTTATGTCCAAGGAAATATGAGCCAGAATATAAGCTGAGCCCAAGCGGCTTTCTTTCAACTTAAGTTGCACAAGTGTGGTTTCAAAAACCTATCTTGTTACTTAACTTGATACACACTACAGGTTCTTTACACTAAAACGTAATTTTGTAAATGAAGTTGTGATTGATTATTGTCCAGTAATGTTATGATGCTCGTTCTTTTGTTGTGTGATAACAAATAGTTACGACATGTACGCTTTGTTTGACCGGGCCTAATAGACATCTATTCCACTGCTGTCATTTTGTAATGAAAGTGGGATTGGGATGCTAGGCAGACAGTCACAGATGCCTCCATTGGATTTGAACAATCTGTCGTGTGAGCGGTGTTGCAACCGCCATACACGGACTCGCTTATTTAAGAAATGCCGAGCGCGAATAGTTAAAGGGCAGAAATTGTACTGAAAATTCATTTAGAACAAACTCTTATTATTTTTGTCACTGATAAAATTATGGAAACTATTTGCTACGATTAAACATAGCCAAAGCACAGTCAGAATGTAAGATACCTGAATAGCATAAATGATGAACTTAATGAACGGCAGGCTTTGGGTTTATTTTTAAAATGTGTGCATATTTAAAGCTGGCTTCCACCATGCAGAACAAGATAATTGTTCATCGACACAAAATAAACCCATGTGCAAGTCTATGTACAGAAAGATACAAGGATATAAATATGTTACAAATTCAGTCGCTCATTTGGTAACAAAGACCTCAGCTTCAGCAAAAGTGCAAATAAAGGGCGTTTTTCATGCACCGCCCCCCCCCCCCCACCCTGTTTGCTGGGAATGGTGCATCATTGAAGGTATGTTTCTGACCTGAAAAAGCTGAATTGTTAGCATGTCTCCACACATTTAATAAAAATGGCTGCCCTTCTATGCCTAGTACAGCATTAGAAGGCTGTTTAGGTATAATGCTTTTCGCTGCTCAATTTTTACAGTTGCATAGAAAACCCAGTGCCACAGGGCTATTTGTAATTGTATTGTAAAAAACCAGTCAGTTTGTATAGGTTTGCCAAAATCAACAATTTACAAATCCATTTTACTGAAATGTGTACCCCTACCATCCACACAATGGTAAATTACAGGGAGTAAGATTCAGAAATTTAGGAATCGTGAGCGGCATCGAGGGCACCTGTGGTCCCGGGAACAACAACCAACTCTGTGATCCAAAGGTCCTGGGTTCGGTACCACTGAGGCCAATGGTGTGCATTGGGGAAGGCACTTTACTAGCTTGCCCTCTCGCCACCCAGGTGCACAATGGGGAGCTGTTAGGGATATGTCCATTGAGCGCCGCCCACAGGTATGCGTATTCTTGGGCATTTGGACGGCGGCTGATATTCTAGTGGCAGCGGAATAAAGTTAAAGCGCTTTGGAGCATTGGATAAGGCGCTCTATAAATTTGTCAACATTATTTATTATTTATTGTTTGACCATGATAAAAAAAAAACATCTGGAAAGTAACATTTTTGTACACAAAATACGTAAATCACCACTTAGAAAAGATGGTATTTTTAGCTTATTAATCAGTTAAGTATGTGATACATGGAAGCATCTTAATCTTAATATGCAATAAATAATAAAATTGAGGTGCATCTATGGAAAAGGTCCTGGGTTTAAAGTTCAGCAAACGTTGGCAATTGTACTATTATAGGAGATGCACATATCAGAAAAATGAAAAATAGATTATAATGTGCTAGGGACAGATGCTAGCAAAGAATTGGTTTAGTCACATGCACCCTCTACCAAATGTGTAAGGTGAAAGTTGGTCTATGTATAAATACCTCATAGATAAGTTATAGTTGACTAACTACCTGCGGCTTTGTGCCTAGAGACATGCCTGTTCTATTGTGTGTTGAACATAAATATTTGTACCTTTTAGGTAGATGAAGTAGTTATTTTATAAAACTATGATATAGGTGGTATAATACAAAAAGCAAAATTAGCCTATGTGCAATGTCGACATTGTATTTTAATGTCAGCTTGAGGTTACAAAGTAGAATGTTTGATAGGTCACAAGAATAGAATCCTTTGTAGGAAATGGATAGAAAATTGTATTCAGTCATCTCTTAATAATATCCAACTTTTCATGCAAGTTTTAGTTTATTTAGATGTTTGAAATAGTGTCTATGTTGATAAATAATGATCATTTAACACTCTAGTTGGAAAATCATCTCCCTGTACTGCTCAAATCTCGATGATGTATGAGTATTTTCTCAGCCTCCATTTTCCCCAAAGTAGAATTTCTTTTGCATTAGATCGGATAAGCATTGAATTTTAAAAATCCCTCGGTCAGATGTTGTTGATGGTATACAGAATTCCTGATGAAGTTACCCAGATCTCTTGAGTGTTGATGCAAGTTTATAGTGTATTAATGCATACATTGGAGGTATTGTTTGCAGTTCTATAACAATAACCACATTGATCATGGTATTAGATTGTATGCCAATCAGTGACGGCCGGAACGAGTTTAAAGGGGGAAGGGCTACTTGACACTTCATATGACATTTTTAATATTGTACATCGTTTTGTCCTGTCGCTTATGATTAAGACCAATGTGTAATCATAAACCAATTTGAAAAGTGTGGGGTGGGGACAGGCCCTCCATAGTTTCCCATAGTTTGGTTATCCCAGTTTGGTCATGTCCAGCAAGGAACCAGCAAAATTTGCAATGCATTGTAGGAATTGGCACTAGTCCCTCAGTGAACACCCAGGCACCCTAACCCTCGGACCAGAAGCATAAAAGAGTATAGGTGTATCAAAAGCTTGCCTTCAATGTGATGCAATCAATGATGCTTGCTCAACAATGAAACACACACATGGACCAAGTAAAAAAAAAGCTTTGATGTTGCTCTTTTTCTCCTTAGTGTTTCTGAAAAGGATACAGGAAGTCAGTTATAATCTGAAACTGTTTCTTTTAAACACAAATTGTAGATTCAAGTTGCCTCAAAAGAGTTGCTGATGCACCCTGCCGGAACTAAGTCGAAGGGGACTATACAAAAGAAGTCCATCTATGAGAAAATTTGACACTTTAAATTCCATAGATCAATTGTTAACCCCAGTGGTGTGCCCAGGTTATTTGAATGGGCACAAGAATAATTTTTCCTGAATCAGTGCGTTGGAGAGTATAATGTACCGACAAAAAACAATCTGGTGATTGTGACATTAATGTTAATTATGTTAGAGATGGTAAAAGGGGAGACGAAAAAAATGCCTCTGAGTTGAACCTTTGCCTTTCAAAAGTGAACCTCCCCCCCCCCCGAGTATAAGCTTTTTCCACCCTAATTCTCATGAAAAAAAACACCAAAATTTACACTGGCCACTAATTTATGATATGCTTTTCGAAATTGCATTGCATGCCGCTACTCCTTTTACCCCGGGAAAAGAAATTTCGATGCTGAGCCTATGTCATTAACCGAAGTTGGAATGTGGACTCGTATAATACACTGCCTAATGAGCTGGCCGGCTCTAATTGTGTAAATACTGTGTTGAATTCTTGAATGATGGAGTAGACAGAGTTACCATGTCAAACTTTCTTACTGATGTCAATAACAATGCGACAAAGTTGTCTTGGATATAATGGATAGACATGCTTTCGAACTGGAGCCGATGTTTGTGTGAAGTTTATTTTGTCGGTAGTGTGGACCTTGAAAGTTTTAAAACCGAATTTCAAAGTAGCCTAACTGAGGGATTAATAAATTTGAAAGGGATTGATTCTATCTAACAACACTAAATGTTACTTTCGAATCAGAGTACCACAATTGTGTTCAGAAAACTTTGAATTGTGGATGATTTGGCCCCCAGTGACTAGGGTCGAAGTTTGCCTACCTGAATCTTGGTAGTTGAGCATTTTTTTGTAATTCATTACTTATTTGATACAGTTTACCTATTAAAATCATTCCCAAAACAGTAGGGCACATCCCTGAAAGACATTGAAACTGATAGATAATTAGAATTTTACCATAGCAGACACCTTGTATCAGCTCACCAATATTGTAGTGTTTTAATATGATGTAACTATGGGCATTTGATATTTAAAAGGAAACAGTTCATGTTATTGGATTTATGTGGATTCTGAGAGTTAGTCAACAAGCTAGAATAAATGAGCTGTGACATGTGTGGATATTGCAAGCTCAAATAAGGGTGTCTCAGAAAGAACGTACCCTCCAGAAACGGCAGTTTGACTTAAGCAATGCTTTCCTGGTAGCTTTATATTATGACAATTAGGTACTCGTTTTAAATAGGGTGAAACAGAAAAGGCAAACGGTGAAAACAATAAACCAAACACTGACTATTTCCCTAAACATGATGCCAACAGTCCCGGCTACTAGCAGAGAACACGGTACATTATATCTATGGCTTGAGCCACACCACTCCTCAGATTTAATTATTGTTCAATGTAATGCTTTAAAAAGCACTTGAAACATACACTAATTTGTCTTCAGAATGAAGTGACCTAATCCCTTCACCCGTAGCATCATAATTACAATATGAATTTGGTTTAAGCGCGATTTTCAAATAAGCATGGCGTGACTTACAATGGGCTATTCTACTTGAACTGCTCTGGGGTTAAAAGACCATCGTTCATCGTGAATGGGTAGAGTTCCCTCGTAAAGTAGTGTTTCCCAGAAGATGGGCAATCAAGGGGAACAGAGGAAAAATTCTGGAACATGGCAAGACTCTAAAAAAAGGTGCAAGTAGAGAAATAGGCTCATCAAAGAACAGGACAATAAGCCGTAAATAATATGCAGGGCGTAGAGAACTGAACAATAACTCTAGAACCAGCAAGAAACCTTGGAATTTGAGAGCATATTGGCCAGGCGGGTCTTAAAAACTGTTTATGTTGAAGACAGTTTGCATCCATGGTTTCCTCTGCTAATGCTAGCAGTGGAATAGTAGGTTTGCCTCATTTTTAGGAAAAGCAGTGTTTGGTTATTTTTTCACCGTGTTCTTTGCTTGTTTTCACCAAAGTGAAAAAAGAGTACCTATTTCATTACTATAAAAGCCTAAAAACAAGGATAAGAAGATTAAGTTAAATATGGCTGGTTTCTGGAGGTAACGTTCTTTCTGAGACATCCCGTCTTAATACTTCATAGGACTGAAAAAAAATCCCACAGCTTAAAGTAAATGACAGTAACTGAAGTAAGGCAGTCATAAAATAGGGTTTCAATTGATCGGGTAGGGTATGATTCTCTGCATATGAGGTGGGGGGTAAACATGTAAAAAATAAGGATGGGAAATATTTTGATTGATGCCAGGTTATATGCAGAGTCATCAAAGTCGAAAGGAAAAAAGTATTGAAATTAAAATGCCTTTTGATCATGCCAGTATCAATATATTCAGTTTAGCTGTTATTAGCAATCGAACACAGGTGCTTTGCCGGCCTATGTTGGTTGTACACCGTTGCATGACAGTTCATAGGGGGTTGTACCACAGTGGTATGCAGTCATATGGTGGTGACACAGTTGCTTGCCGGTCAAAAATTTAGGTGGTTGTAAACAGTTGCTTTGCCAGCCATATGGTGGTTGTACACAGTTGCTATGCCACCCCATATGGTGGTTGTACCACACTTGCTTTGCCAGCCATATGGTGGTTGTACACAGTTGCTATGCCAGTCATATGGTGGTTGTACACAGTTGCTATGCCAGTCATATGGTGGTTGTACACAGTTGCTATGCCAAGTGCAATGGTGGTTCACCAGTTTGCTATGCCAGCCATATGGTGGTTGTACACAGTTGCTATGCCAGTCATATGGTGGTTGTACACAGTTGCTATGCCAAGTAAGATGTGGTTGTACACAGTTGGCATGACAGTCATATGCGGTTGTACACACTTGCATGCCAAGCCATCTGGTGGTTGAACCACGTGCTATGCCAGCCATATGGTGGTTGTACACAGTTGCTATGCACCATATGGTGGGTACTACATTTGCTTTGCCAGCCATTACTGGTGGGTACACAGTGCATGCCTAGCATATGGTGGCTGTACACAGTTGCTATGCCAGCCATTTGGTGGTTGTACCACTTACATGCAGCCATATGGTGGTTGTACACAGTTGCTATGCCAGTCATATGGTGGTTGTACACAGTTGCTATGCCAGTCATATGGTGGTTGTAACAGTTGCTATGCCAGTCATATGGTGGTTGTAACAGTTGCTATGCCAGCCATATGGTGGTTGTACACAGTTGCTATGCCAGCCATTTGGTGGTTGTACACAGTTGCTATGCCAGCCATATGGTGGTTGTACACAGTTGCTTTGCCAGCCATATGGTGGTTGTACACAGTTGCTATGCCAGCCATATGGTGGCTGTACACAGTTGCTATGCCGCCATATGGTGGTTGTACACACTTACTATGCCAGCCATATGGTGGTTGTACACACTTACTATGCCAGCCATATGGTGGTTGTACACAGTTGCTATGCCAGTCATATGGTGGTTGTACACATTTGCTATGCCAGCCATATGGTGGTTGTACACAGTTGCTATGCCAGTCATATGGTGGTTGTACACAGTTGCTATGCCAGCCATTTGGTGGTTGTACACACTTGCTATGCCAGCCATATGGTGGTGTGTAACATCAGTTCTATCCGCCATATGTGTGTTTTCGAGTGTATCTTAAAGTAGCACCAATGTAAAATGTATTCCCACAAGGCAGGACTTTAATGCTCCAACTGTGTTTTTTCTCTGTTTGTGTGGAACCCCTCATACAAACCTTAATTTCGAAACCTCTTAACAGTTTGGGTATTTTTGGCAAAATTTATATTCAGAATCGAGTTTAGAAACAAACAATAATTTCTTTCCCACAGAAGCTCGAGTGCACCTTTGATGGGGGAATTAAATTCGACAATTTTCGCATTTCGGTAAGTTCAGACTAATGGAGTCAAATCCACGAGAGAGTTAGCAAATTTGTCTCCCCTCTGGCGGGACGATTTAGGAATTTTGCCCTCTCTGGATCGACTGACTCGGTATGCCACTGCATATCATTTTTGATACAAAAAAACTCAAATACAAAATTCAATTAAATTAAAAAAAAAACATACAAATTTTGACCTTTGACCATTGTTTTTATTTACCCTGGAAATCAAGGCAATGCAAACATAAGGCCATAGACAGTGGCGGATCCAGAATTAATGGAAAGGGAGTGCAGGCGCCAGTTATTCCATTCTACTGAGTAAAATGTTTACAGAACCATTTGGTTTGATAACTCAGTTTTAACTATGCTTTGTGCTCCACCTGCTTTGACATTCTGTATTTATGGTTTAAAATGTTTTTTTAGCAAAGATATTAAATTTGATTGGCTTATATGTGGGTCACTCAAAAATGGTTTGTTTTTTCCAAATTTTTGATGAAAATTTCTTCAATATTGCGAATTGGTTCCTCATTTAAGGACATGCATTGTTTTTTCTTTGCCGCTAGAAGAATTAGTCTGTCACCCCCCCCCCTCATGTAGGACTAATGGGTTTTCAATTTCATATCGGTGCTATTCTTTAAATAGGCGCTCAAAGAATTCACCTAACCAATCTGTCACATAGATTTTCTACCTAATATATATATATATATATTATTATATATATATATAATAATATATCCACCCTGTCACAAAACGATATCGACTCGGCATGTTTTTCGATCATATTGTGCCAATTCAGACCATTTTGAAAGTTGTCGAATATACACTTTGTTCCCTAGGTCTTGCGCTTTTATTTAACACCTCGGTCTTGTAAACAACCTGCAAAACGTCTGATATAGAGCGCCCGAAAGACCGCAAACCCCCCCAACCAAAAGTTGCAGTTTTGGGATTTTTCATGGTCACTGTGTGGTATGTACCACGCAATAATTATGTGTGTATTGATTTTGCACAAAGAGGTTTTTCCGACTGATTGTTGTACACGTGCCCGTGTCCCAGTACACTGCAATGCCCGTGAAAAATCCAAAAACTGCAACTTTTGGTTTTTTTGGGGTTTGAGTTTTTCGGCGTTCTTCTCACCATTTCTGCCACGCTTTTTTTACAATCGAGGTGTTTAAAATGAAAGAGCAAGACCTAGGCAACAAAATTATATTGGCGAAACTTTCAAATGGTCTGACTTTGGCACAATTCTGATCGAAAAAACATGCCAATATACTTTTTGTGCAGGTGTGTAATAATACAATGTGCCTGATTGGCTCATTACAGGCCACAACATGAGATAGCCCTGTGAGTAACCAAATCAAAAAGTGTTTCCATATCTATGTGTCAAACCAAACCACTACATGTATTCTTACAATTACTCCAATTTTTTTTGCTCTATTCATTACATGTAATTTCTTTCCAATAAACCAATCAAAATAGTGCTCAGAGTGCCGATAAATAGGCATGGTATTGCCAGGTTTTAACTCCACCATGTCATTCTCAATGTCTACTCATGTCCATACACCGTATAAGCACTGACAGATTTATGGTAAAGTGTTGAGTCCAGGTTGGGGCTTTAGTGCCACAAGAACCTCACTTCAGAGTGCTTACGCAGATATTTTAAAGGAAAAGGCACATTCACCACATGTACGGGTAAAAATTTGAAAGCACGACATTATCTTGCCTTTCATCAAAGCCTGTACTACTAGTGTAGACTTTTTATCAAAATGAAGTGTGTATCAACAAATATGTGAGGTCAGGCAACAAGTAGTCTCTACATATAGCGCCAGCTTCTTCTTTTAGAGAAAATTGCAGAACCCCGGGGTTCTGAATTTGGTTTGAGGTCGGATATTAAAGCACGCCTGAATATGCCAATTGGTAAAACATACCCATAGAATTTTGTAATGGTCTGATTCTTAAACAATTCTGTTGCAATTTAAGTTTGCCAGAATATTTGAGGAATTTTTAAAGATATGGTACAACAAATTTACACTTTTGAAAGAATTTTTGGTGAATTTGAAAAAGCACCCCTTCAATATAACATTTTGGTTGTGCCCTGTAGCTATGCCAGAGAGCTTGAAAATACTCAAATGCACTTCCCAAAACCCAACTGGACATTATCATGTGTTACTGGAACACAATATTATTTTAATATGGTCAAATTAATACTACAATTAAAGCATACATACCTAATACAAGTCTTTGTATTTGGCCATACTGACTTGCATACATGTAACTGTACAGTATTTGTTTTCAAATAAGAAAACAGAGTTTTGTAGGTCATGTGAAAAGTTGCAATTAAAAAGTCTATGTTCTTTAGCAAAAAAGAAATGTGTAATGCGTTATTCTTTATACAAGTTTGAAACGGGGACTATAAAATGAGCAGTGTCCGTGTGTATCTATGTGTTCGTCAGTGATAAAAATGTTAACCCTGGAACATTTGGCCATTTTTTTTTCTTGATGAGCTAGAATAGCTAAACTTGGGTATATGGTAGGAGGGCACAAACCCTGACTAACCATGTAATTCATTCCCCCATGGAAGGGTCGTACACAGGATTTATTTTTAGGGTGTGGGACTACAAAAATTTGACTTTTTTGGTAAAAGTGGACCTAACCCCCTAAAATGTTCCTTTTTTGGACTTATGAACATTTCATCACCAAAAAGTGGACTTTCTTGTCAAAATTTCTCTTTAAAAAACAGCAAAAAGTGGACCTCTTTTCCCTTTTTTTGAATTGGTGGGGGGGGGGAGTGCACCCCTTGCAACCCCTGCATACTGGCCTGACCCAGAGTCCTCTCCTGGATCTGTCAGAGGTTTGGAAAATGTCAAAGAAGTTAATATTACTCAAAAAAAAAATCTAGATGAGGTAGAGTAGCCAGACTTTGGTATATTTTAGAAGGGTATAAGCCCCTACTTTTATTCCCCCATGGTACTCTCCTGGATCAGACAGGGTTGGGAAAATGTTAAAAGGTCAACATTTGGCCATATTGGGGGTGCAGACCTTTGATTCTTGACCTTTGACTTTTTACAGTTATTTTTTGGTGAGTTAAGATGAATTATTATTGAGGTGTTGTTTTTGGACGGATTGGGCAACAAAATCTAGCTTATGAAGTGGCAATGTGTGTGTGTGTGTCTGTGTCCACAAAAAGGTCAACATTTTGCCGTATTTTTTTCTAGATGAGCTAGAGTAGCCAGACTTGGGTATATTTCAGGAGAGAACAAGGCCCTACTAACCGTGTCATTTATTCCCCAGTATCCTCCCCTGGGTCTGACAGGGGGTGGGGAAATGTCAAAAAAGGTCAACATTTGACCATATCTTTTTTTTATATGAGCTGGCGTTGTCAACTTAGGTATGTTGTACAAATGAAATTCATTCCACCAGTGTTAGACGTTCATGTGACCGTACAGTTGAGTATATACAAAATTCTTTTGCTGAAAATGATAGAATGTGTAGAATAAGAGTGTGTAGAATAAGAATTTGCCGGATGCCACCTGGGAAGAGAAGATACCAGTAGCTTCCCACAATGCATTGCTTCCATTGGAAGTTTTTGTACAGGTTGCCATGTGGATCGTTAGAGATGAAACGCTCTTAAAATGCAAGTTTGTGATCAGTACTGTCAATTTAGCCATGTTTCATCACTAACGACCCACATCAGTACCTGTACAAAAACCTCCATTGGAAGCAATGCATTGTGGGAAGCTATTGAAATCTTCTCTTCCACCTGGGCATCCTTGGCCATTTTGAGAAATCCAAGATGGCGTCGCCATAAATGATAATTATCTATTCAACCCTATATTAGCAAACTATGGAAGAATTATATATATTATAGGATCCAATGAACAAATGTATGGTACTTGTAACATTAAGTCATACTTCAAATTCAAAATGGAAGCCAAATCCAATAATTTTAAAATATGCCATATAACAGCAAATACCTGCGGTAAAAATTAGACAAGAAGTATTTAGGTTATGTTGCTAGACAGAATAAATGTATTTTTGATACTTTTAAAATTGTAACATGACGTCAATCAATATGGCAGCCAAAAACATGAACATCTTCAAAAATACTTGACACAAATTTGTAAGTATTAGAGCCTTCAAATCGAAATCAATGTGTCAATGACATTAGAAATGTACCTTTGATCCTAACCAATGTACAACATACATTTCAATTGGTTTTAAATGCGCCGAAATCGAAATGAAACTAATATGGTGCAAAGTTGTCAAAATACCATAGGAATTACATTTTTTCACATATATTGCACTCAATTTATAATTTGACCCATTTTTATTTATCGGGATTACCTGGTATCACTTGGTTATGATCATAGGTACATTTCTAATTGTTTCACTGACACAATAATTTATACTTGAAGGTAATATTTAGAAATTTGTGTCAAGTATTTTTTTAAGATATTCACGTTTTTGGCTGCCATATTGATTGACGTCATGTTACAACTTTGAAAGTATCAGAAATACAGTTATTGTGTCTAACAACATAACCTAAGTACCTCATGTTTATTTTTCATCACAGGTATTTGCCGTTATAGGGCATATTTTAAAATTATTAGATTTGGCTTCCATTTTGAATTTGAAGTATGACTCAATGTTACAAGTGCCGTGCAGGTGTTCATTGGGTCCTATAGTTTAGATGAGGTGACATCAATGTTTACAAACACAAGTTAGCACCTGGTCTACTGACATGTTAGAGGTGCGAAGAATATGCCCATACAGTTACAGCATTCAATAGCCTTATCATGCCTGATTGAGCGCAAATTTTAAAAGCACAAGCCCTGAAGATGCTCACGCATACTGCCGGGCAGTGCTTTGTTCGTTGCCCGGCGTTGACGTCACATGTCAACTCATCTATATTTATTAACTCCATAGTTTGATAATATAGGGTCGAATAGATAATTATCATCTATGACAACGCCATCTTGGATTTCTCAAAACGCCCAAGGGTGCCAAGGTGGCACCCAGCAGATTCTAATTCTGCACAACCTTATCTATCACGTTCAGCAAAAAAATTGTGTATATACTCAACTTTACGGTCAGGCCATAACTTGGACCATATCTCCCCGACTATGTATTGGGTCTGGCAGGGGGCAGGGACCTGTTCCTTCTTTTACCAATTAAAGGACCATTCCATCATTTACCTTTTAAAGTGCAATTCCATAATTTACCAATTAAGTCATTCCATTCATGTATATCAATTAAAGAGTCCTTCCTTAATTTACTAATTAAAGGACCATTCCTTCATTTACCAATTAAAGGGTCATTCCATCATTTGCCTTTTTAAAGGGCAATTCCATGCCATTCATTTACAAATTAAAGGGTCATTCCATCATTTACCAATTAAGTCATTCCATTCATGTATATCAATTAAAGGGGCAATCCTTTATCACAAAGGGCAATTCCTTCACTTACCAATTAAAGGGCTATTCATTTACGAATGAGTTGACCAACAAGGAATATTTCAAGAGTAAAGGTTCGTTCATACTACACTGCAACATGTGTTGCGGTAAGTTGCAGTGCTCGAATTCGGTCTCTGTCCAGTATACTGCATTGCGGTACTGCAACCGAGTTAAATTTATTTTAACTGCAGCTGCAGCAGGTTACGTTGAGTTGCTGCAGCAAGTGATCGATATATCGGCACTGCGCAGTGCAGCGTAGTATGAACAAACCTTAAGGCAGACCAGAGAAGATGCAAAAAAAGGACATGGCTCGATTTTGAAATCCGATTACCCTGGATTACTCTCATTCACCGGCTCATTGTTTGGGGACTTCAAGGGTCGCTCGATTGGACCTTGAAGTAATCTGTTCATCCGACTCAAGCTTGGCCAGTCGGGAAAGTTTCACAACAGGAAGTAATTGACACAGTGCTACTAAAACAGTTTATTAATTTTCCAGCTAAATGTGCTCTGCTGGTAAGGAACTCCACGTTTGTTCTTACCAATGATTATTTATTTTATTCGTTGGCGAAATAATTGAGGAAAACATTGACTTTTTAACGAAAGAAAACAGCAAAATCAATCATTTTAGGTAGGGCTAACCTTGATTTAATGTTTTGAGGTCAATAAAGGATGTTGTTATTTTAGTCTAATTTGAACATTTCCGGTTAGTTCCTGTGAAATATGATATGATGAATGATTAGATAAATGCATTTTTAATACACCTCAACCAT
>JAMKCH010043703.1:0-12802 GCA_023653785.1 Ophioderma brevispina | reverse complement strand
ACTTTAACCATTAGATATCCCATATTTGCACCAAAATGCCCTCAAATGTATAATTTATATTTAAAATAAATGAAAAATTATTTCCAAGTTTCGGGCCAACTTAATAGTTTGTTGCACTTTCGGGATTTGAAACGGGAACGAACGTAACTCAAAAAAAGGAAAGGTCGTATCAACATGAAACTTGGCACAATTAAGCATCCAAAGGGCTGTGAAACCATGACGCCGGATTTTTGAATTAGGGCTTCAATTTGAATTAAGGTATTAAGTTCCTGATTGGGCAGCTCCTGGTTGCCATGGAAACCATCATCAAAAATCCGGATTCATGGTTTCTTGCGCACTGTACTCATGCAACTTCTACCCAAGTATGGTGTAAATGCAAGTTACCGTTAAGCAGTTACGTTTGTTTAAGTGTTTAGCCAATCAGAGGCCTGTTCAGTTACCATGGCCACAAGTATCAAAATAATTCCCAGTTTTCAAAACTTGCTACAATATGATATACGAAATGCAAAAGTAAATATATTGGTAAAGTTCACAAAATTGCAGTCGAAGGTGGGGCCAAAAAAAAACACCGTATAAAACACTCTCCTCGTAAATTACGATACTGTGATAGGCCTAGATCTAACCATCGTTTTTAATATAGTGATGTTTGAAGCATGTACATTGTTTCAGAACACATATAGTGGAGCGGTTTTGGACTGCAAAATTGTCGAAAACCCCTCCCCTCGTACAACCACAACGCAACACTTCTATTGCGAAGATAGTAATAAAGAATTTAAAAATGATGGGTTGTGTCAAAAACTTTGGTGGCAGGGTGTTTTTGGGGTCAAAAAGTCACGGTTTTGAGCTAAAAACTTAAGAATATCAAAATTTATTAAATTCGTAGCAAAACAATTTTAATCATCATGCAATACATCACTCTCTTGACATTTATATTGTCGATTTCTGTTTATACAATAATATAAAGGGTCTAGAAGTTTAGCCCCAAAATCACATTTTTCCTAAACATGCATTCCTTTTTATCACTGTACACCACAAACGAGTAAGTACCGGAACCCTTTATGCATTGTATAAAAACCTATTAATTAACAAAAGGATACCATAAAAAGAAGATTGAATATGTTTGCCTTAAAAAAAATAATAAGAATAATAAGTTCGCTTAACTTGCCAAAGGGGGGCCCAAATTCATTTCGGCATAGAAATCATAACTGACCACCAAATTTCAACCAACAACATCATTTTCTTTAAATCTTATATATTTACCTTCAAATAAAGGTGTTGTGTTTTGTTGACGGTGGGGAGGGGTAACCGAAAACTAGAGCACTTTTCAAGGCTCGGCCGCTCCGCTAATTACGGAAACATCATATCCGTAGCCGGTGATTTTTTTCTGGGATAGGAGATTTGGCAAGGGACCGTTTTTTTTCAGAATTGTGAGATTGGGCTTAAAGCGGAACGTTTTACCAATAAAACCATCGGCCTCTGTTTACAAAAATTCATAACAATCCTTATTTACTTGTTCGATACATTCGCAAACGGTATTTAAACCTTTTTTTAAATTTTGGGAGGCAGGTGGGGGTGGTTCGGGCGCTTCCACCACTGCTCCCCAGGTATGCTTTGAATCTTATTCTTATTAGCCTCATCTTACTGCAAATATATAGCGAACAAACCCGCAAGGTGGGGAAGAAACTACCGAATCACCAAATTTTGGCGTATCTGTGATTTTTCTTGCTTTAAGTACTGCTTCACAGTCGAAAACCCTGATTTGTTCAGGGATAACATGGCGTGCCATGTGTTTGTTACGCCTCGCAGATCGGTAAAAATATATACAGATTGAGGGTTTCATGCACTCTGAGAAACGAAGCATTTTCTCGGACGAACTCAGCCAAAACACTTCAAATGCAACTTTTCTTTTCTTGAAATTGTGGTAGGATACATATTATGAAGAAGAACCGTACAATATAATCTATGTATGAAAGTTCATTAGTAAAGATAGCATCTAAAATCACAAAATAGTTAAAAATCTGAAAATATCGCCCTCGTTTCTTTTATCAACGAAGATATGCAGTTTCTTACTGTTATTATAAGTAGATTCTTGTAAATTATAAAAAAGAACGAAAGCGAGATCTTCAATTTTTCTTAACCCGTGCATAAAAATTCGTTATGGCCTATTGTTCTGCAAATTAGTCTAATCTTGTTCTACATGAGCAAATAATACTGTAGATTTCACTTCCAACAACACTACATTTTCGATAAACACAAATTAGTTGTGGGAATATTGCCCTTTTTCGTGAAAAGCTCTTTTCAGAGCCACCACCAAAGGTCTATATACGTCCGTGCATTCAATACCTTGATACTCCCTACTTTGGTATATATACTATTTTGTAAAAAACAACAAGTTCATGCTACGTTTGACAAGCTCTTAAAATCCGCTAAAAGATGAATTTGCATTCTGTATTGTATCTTTGACCATACTTTTGGAAGGTTGAATGGGTAATAAAATACCTCTAAAAATTAACAAGTGCAAAAAACGTCGTTGTGACTGGCAGCTGGGACTACAAGGTGCAGACGTAAAATAAATGGGGCCGTAAAAATACAAAAAACTATTGCGAAAGTAAAATAACGACATGAAACCACAGCTTCACGTACATTTGGTTTGATTTGGTTGAAAAAATGTTAATAATTAAAACGTTATATTCTCACATAATTTTAACGTTGTTGTTAGTTATAACATTCCTACAAACGATTTTCGTTATAATCACGTGAAGTACTAGTAAAATTCCATTTTAGCCAAACGATTTCGAGAAAACAAAAAAGATAATAAGGAGGGAAGAAGAAAACAAGGCGAACTCGTATTTACGCGATGCGTTTAAAATAGTCCCCGCCAATTTTGCGATCATTAACATGGATAAATGCAACGACCATGGTATGAAGTATACAATATGAACCCCTGCCCGACATCCCGCCATCCCCCTCCCCTTGACACCCCATCCCCTCCCCCTTCCAGAGACACCCCACCTTTGAAACAGCATGACAGTTTGTCTCATATGCCGAATCAGCTGGGGTTATTTTACTGAACAAACTCGAAACAAAACCGAAATGACCAACAAAAGAGGAGGGGGAGAGTCGGGTAAACGGGGGGGGGAAAAGCGGTGTAATCCCGAAAGCAGAGCTATTCGCTATATGGGCCATTCTAAAAAAAGTGACTTTACAGTAGCGTTATTTCGTTCTTTGTTCCAAAAATCTTTGTGTTTTGCTTAGAATAATTAACCAGGATTGTTAATGTTTGTTAGTACTTGCGAGCTCTACATGAGACCACATATATAGTTTTCTATATCGTTAAATATCATGATCTCGGTCATTTTGCTTCTTGAAGACCTAAAAACACGCCAAAAAGGTGTTTCGGTAGCTCTATGCACGTTTTACAATGCTACATTTATCTCAATAGTCAAATGTTTTATTCATAACCCGTTGGTTTTATTCTTTCAAAAATGCCATCCATGAGAGACCATTCTTCCTGATTTAGGCATTTCTTGGTAACTACATAAGACAATATATGGATTCCGCGAAATCATTGTATATACGTTATCAATGCAGTTAACTTGATTTGTTTGAAATAAATAACTGCAATGACAGGATTAGTTACTTTTTTGCTTAGATCAAACAGGCAAAAATATGATACATGGTAAGCCCAGAACATCAGAAATGCTTAGTTGCAAATTTGCAATTCTAATCTTTAAAAAAAAAAAAAAAAATTTATATTCCAAAATTAATTGGTCCGTTTTATGCATGTATATTACGTTATATGCAAATCTAAATTAAGCAGGAGTCTAGACCAACTACTAAAGGATATACTTGGTTATAGGCTCACATACCCGACCTTGATAAGTCGGAATAACCAGGATACACACAGTCGTCTAAATCTATTAGACAAATGAGATACATCAAATGTATATTACGTATGGAATTACGTTATCCAAAACGAAGACGAAAACTACAGGGTCTTCTATTGACGTACTTATGTAATTTATAGCTTAGCCATGTTCCTCGAAGTATGCTGAGAATTGTTGCACCAAATAAAGTACGATAGTCACTTTCTTTAACCGCTTTTACCCAAATACTTTGGTGATATACATGCGCACTGTAGCGGTTAAAACATTGTGATTGTTTGTGTACTTTGTGATAATATAATAGGGAAGCTTTGTGTCTGTAAGTATGCTTACATGGCCGTATATATGTCATGCCAGTGTGCACTGGGCAATGTACACACGCTTAATTTGGTGTGCTATGGGGGTTTTAGGGGGTTTTAGGTTACCACATTAGTTGCCGCGTGAATGCGAAACGTAATATACGCAAAAAAACAGTATGGGGCATGAAATGTACAGTTTATGGCCGATTTAAAACATTTTGTTGATATAATCCTCGTTCCAGATCATTGATTATTAAAAAAATTTGTCTGATGATTAGAAAACAGATATATTTTTTTTTAAATCTGAACTTCCGCGACTAATAGAAGGCTAAGGAAAAAGAATAGGCCTATGGACCTCAATGTCGGGCTATTTTAAAATACAACTTGTTGCAAAATTAATGATATGTTATAACATGACCAATTGTGACTCATAAAAATTAATTTAATTCTTAGTTTTCCAGCGGTATTGTAAGAAAAGAAACAGAATTTCAAATGGAGACTCAACAAAAGTTTAAAATCGCGTCCAGAAATATTATTTAATAACAGCTGAATTTACAAAAACCTGAGGCAAGAAAAGATGAAATATAGGTCAGTGATTTCTCAAAGAAGTCACCAGCCAAGAAACGAAAGAGACAAATGGCAGCCGCTGCTCTGTGGGAATATTGCGATTTCAAGCAAAATAAATGATTACAAATATGGACACGGATCGGGTTATACAAGGGCACAATTCGAGACACTATACAGATACTTCTGCGGAAGTGTGAATGAAAAGGCAGTAAGTAGCTTTGGGAAAGTATATTTAGAGATGTAATTACAAAAGGACAAATTGATCTTATTGGAAAATTTGGAGATTTTTTTGGTCATCGTTTGGCAAAAATAAAACAACCTTTTATATTCACTGTAGTTATTTTGGCAGTGTGAAAGTGGATTTAGAAAAAAGCAGTTTATTTACTGCATTTAGTGATGTATATTACGTTATCCATACCAAAATCTTGACAAACGAATGATATGGAAATTAGATTTACATCGTATTCACTGCAAGTGATAAGCATATTTTTTTAAAAGAGGTTTAAAGTATGCTTAGTCAAAGGCAAATACATTTAACAACATCAGAAAACCAAGCTACTATCAGAATTGAAAAAAGAAGACCTGGTTTTGTTTTGAAAATTTCGTAAGATTGATAAAAAACAAAAAATATAGACTTAAAGCAAAGACTGCCTTAATAGTACGTATTTGTCTCATATCAGCAATTACTTTCGCCCAAACGCATTTCTGATATGTCTCGCACCATAAGTAGAATTCATGGATTCAAGTATTAAGACTTTTTAAAATCAAAATTTATCCGAGATGCATTATTGGATTAACGTTAATATACAAGATCCCAAAACAGGGAAAAACCAAATAATTTGGAGGGTTTCAATGTAAACATATAGGAATAGTAGTTGTCCATAACCTTTTGTTGTCCATGTGTTTGATATGTTAGCTAATAAAAAATGATGATCCCCCCCACCTAAAGAATTCCACCTACAGGTCGCCCGACTGTGTTTCCAATTGTTTTCAAATTGAAAGTGGAGTCACTTTTTGGAGATAGCCCATATTACGACAGGAGAGAGACCGTGTTACCACCCTATGGTGTTAAAAGTCCTTTGGACTTAATTGAAATGTAAACGGACCCAATATTGAAAAATCTCGACATACTCGCGAGGAATTACAAAAAACACTTTTTAGTGAAAATGAAATTCGGAACATTTATATTTCTGGATGTCAGTCACATCTACAAGAAGAGAAGAAGAAAAAAGGGGTTTTTTAATAGGACCTAGGGTTCTTCACAATTTAAAAAAACACGTACCAAGGGGGGCACGTCCATGATGAAGTTTATGAGTAACAGATACAAACATAACTGGTTGGGGCACTGATCACCACTACACATGGATAGCCTATCGCCGCTTCGAAGTGAGGGAGGAAACCGAAGGAGAAATGCACGGATGGCCCTTTTGCTCACCCAAGAAACCGTTCGTGCACGTACAAAGGAATAGCGGCAGAAATACGGAAAAGGGAGCGAATTAGGCGATTAATTGCCGGCGTATGTCAAGGGTTTGGCAATTAATTGGTTTGATTTCGAGTATGGGAGGGCTGGTATTGTTCGAAAAACAAACTATGATTCAAAATGTTTTCAAAAGTCTTTTTTTAAAGCCCATATTTCAGACACAATAATCATGCATTAAGTGCTTTGACTGCTTAGTATTCACAGATATATTAGATTTTAATCCTCCTTTCAAGTTTTTTTTCCACTTTACTACCCCCACCCCTTCTGAGCCAGCAATTGGAACTTGGTACGCTCCCAAACGTGGATGGGTGGGGGGGGGTGTACCCCCTTTTTGTTGGGGGGGGGAGGAGAGGAGAACATAGCACACGCCTAGTAGTATGGCGCGGGGAGGGAAGGGAAATACACAGACACTTGATTTGGTACCAATATGGATAGCTCTCATCTTATCTGTTCATTTATACCAAAAAGTACCAACATTGCCCAGCATTAGGCTACTTCAAAGTGACAGTGACGTCCATATCAGCAAATGGGGGAAGGAAATTTAAGTTTGCCATAAACATGAAAAAAGTTAAGGACTATCTAATTTCCATGTGGGTTGGGCTGACAGTGGGGGGAAATTTACAATTTTTAAGCAGAGCGTTTTTAGTAATGTTTTGAGTGGTTGTAAAAATGAAAAAATATCAATTTTCCACACTTATCATGTATTTCACTCTTTCCTTAACCCTCGTTACCTGATCCATTTTTTGTAACAAATTGCCGAAGTGTGGTGGTACCACCCCCCTGTGATTTTCGTTCTGAACACGGAATTTTCCTGTAAATTTGGTACGGTACCAAAGGATAGCTTAGAGTTTCTTCTTCTTCTTTCCATTGGTACCAAAATAGTACCAACATCCCCATAATTACGTCACCATGACGTCATATTGTTGAGGACATACAAAATACTGACTATAGGGTGGACATTGATATTTCGCAAGTTTAGCGACTCAAACAACCTATTATAGCTCTAAATGGTGTCATTATTAAAACTATCATTTCCCACAGTAAGTCCAAACAACCCGCATAAAAACTGAATTTTCCTTACCTTTTGGCGCGAAAAATTGAATTGTTCACTGGGTGTCTCTATGGAAATGGCAGTTTTGCTGACGGTGCGAACTGTCATGACGGTCATTGTGAACGTAATGCCCGGCATGTTGGTACTCATTTTTGGTATCAGGAAAGAAAGACCATAGCTATCTATTGGTACCAAACTCACGTTTCGGTTGATGTTCCGGTGTTGTTTTAGGCAATTTGGTACTTCTCTTCCGAAGGGGGGGGGGGTGGGTTACCCCACCCCTAGTCCATCACTTTGGTATCACCTTATACTTACCTATAATACCCACCCTAGACCCGGTGGATGTTTGTTTTGATTAAAAGGAGCGGAACTGTTCAATCGACAATTACATTAAAAATAATTTGGCACCAAAAAGGGGGTTTTAAGCAAGCCGGGGAAAAAACCTGAGGGGTGGTGGTAACCACCCCCCCCCCCCCTTCGTATACGAGGGTTAACTTCCGACGCATATTGGGAATGTTGGGTATTCATTTTGATAACTTGTGTACCAAATTTATAGGCATCGAATGTGTAAAAAGGAATCACAGGGGCCTGTACTATGGGCGGCCTTTACTGTCAAATAAGTATCCCTCCAACACGTAAGGTCTCAATTACAGAAAAATGTGTAAAGTGCAGAGAAACATGTCAAATACACGTAAAGGACTCCACTACCGAAAAGGGACTTTCTATAGGAAACTCTAACCCCCAAATAAGGGGGTCAAATGTAGACAACGATGAAAAAACACGTAACGGTCTGAACTATAGGAAAAGGTGTGAAATGCAGAGAAACATCAAAAACACGTTAGAGTCTCAACTACAGATGCCAAATACAGAGAAAAACGTGAAAATACATCAATTATTTATTTTTATTAATCTATTTATTTGATTAATTTATTGATTTTTTAAATGTATTTTTATTTTTTAAATTTCATTTTTAGTAATTTATTTTTATTTAGTTATTATTTTTTTATTTATTTGATTATTTTATATTTATATTATTATTCACATGTATTTAAAAATAGACCATCCTTCCGGCAAATAGGGTTTTCCCATGTAATTTTTACTGATATATATAGTCAATGGAAAATACAAATAAATATAAGAAATAAATATAATTAATATAAATATAAATAAATATAAATGAATATAAAGAAATAAATATAAAGAATTACAAATAAATTTAAAAAATGAATAATAAATAAAATTAAATAAATAATAAATGAACAAAAATAATATAAAAATGAATATAAGAAATCGTTTATATGATATACACACACACTATTATTCTCTATGGGATATTGTATAGGGAAGTCTAGCATATACCCAAAATCACTATATCTAAAATTAAAAAAGTCGTCTAATGACGTCATCAGTAACGTCATCACTTTCAAAGTTTAATATATACTTAACTAAAAATTCTTCACCATATACGCACCTTTACATCCGCACCTTCATAATCTACTCCGGGACCTACACACCCATGTCCATTGCGGAACTCTTTTATTACTAATACCACAGAGCCTATGGGAAATTGACACTGCCAAGTAATTGGCCTTTTATTTTTGGTATTGCAATGTTAACTTTTTTTTACATTTCCCACCCCCTGTCAGGTCAACCCAGGGAAACTCATGGGGTGACTACATGGTTAGTAGGGACTTGTACCTTCTACAATAGGCCGCAGTTTGACTACCTAAGTTCATCTAAAAAAAAACATGGCTCATGTTGACCGTTTTTATGTTCAACAACCGCCCCCGCCCCCCCCCCCCTCAGACCCAGGGGAGGACCCTGGGGGAATGATTACAATGCTTAAGTGGGGCTTTTTGCCCTCCTAGTTAATCCCATTAATCTAGAAAAGATGATACGGCCAATATAATAAATAAATCCATAAAAAATAATATAATAAAATAAATGAATACAAAAATTATTACAAGAATATTCACATCTTCAACAGCCCGTGGGTTATTTAATTGCTACTCACAATGTTTGTAATTTCGTATTGACACATGGACCTAGCGTCAACTCAATCCTAATTATGCGAGAATGTCGCCCTGACAAAAGGATACTCTGCTTGAGACCTTTCCGTGTTTTGAACACGTTTTTCTATTGACAACCTTCTTCTGTAGTTTAGATCGTTTCGTTATTTCACATCTTTTTCTCTGCTTTGGACCCACAGGGTTGATATCCTTTTTCTGTAATTGAGGTCGTTACGTGTTTTTCACACATCTTTCCCTTTCATTCAACATATTTTTTTCCTATACTAGTATCTCTCTTTTAGAACCTCTTATGACTTCCTACTGACGTCCCTTAAATGGGGCCTGTCAGACGGGCCGGAGCTCTGTTCATTTTTTTCTGGAAAAGCGGTATTTTTAAAGAGCTTCTATCTATCTCACTCATGATGCAGTTTTCATATTGCATAGTGTATCTAGTTTTCAAGTTATGAGCTTTTAATTAAAGTTTACTACTTTAACTTAGTTTGTAATGTGCTATACTGTACTTAACCAATATTCTCCATGTGGATTGTGTTCATAGTCCAGACTGACAGTTTCTTATGGGGACAGTCAATGTGAACTCCATTTTTTTTTTCATGAGAGTTTATTCAAAGAGCTCTCTCATGTGCCGTTGTCCAATTATGAGCCTTCAAAATTTGGACTTTCCTCCTTTTTCATGTAATATAAACAAAATTCTCAGATGGAACTTTAAAGTTTAACCTTTTACATTAACCTTTTCACGCCATTTCTTGGGTTCAAAAATACTTTTTATATTTTTGGTCTTGTGGAATACTGAAAGCTGTATTTCAAAGTTGCATACAGTATTTAAAGGGCTCCGAAGATTCTTTATTAAAGCATAAACAGGAACTTTTGGGGGCTTCGCCCCCTCGAACCGCGACCGGGGCATTGTCCCTGGACCCCCCCGGCCGTGAGGGGGTCTCGGTCCGCACAAGCGCTCCGCGCGCAAAATCTCCTCCCTTTTTTTTAAAATTCCACATTTGGCATTTCTGCAAGCATCTTCTTTGGCCTAATTGCATGGGCGTCATCCGGGGGGACGAGGGGGACAATGTCCCCCACGGTTTTTTTTTTTGGGGTGGGGACACAATATCATGCCCCATGCCCCCATGCCCCCCCCCCCCATGAGTTGTACTAAGGCCCATCGCCGCTTACCAATGGAGGGTCCGGGGCTGCGCCGTCGCCCCTTCCCTCGTCTAAAAAAAATCAATGCGCACAATGACACTTATAGTCTGATTTTTATTTCCTGTCAGAACTCATATTGTGTTATGGTAAATTATTTAGAGGGGATGTGTTTGAGATTAAAACAAAACAGCTGTAAATGCTCAACTTTGTTCAACTGAATGATGCTGTAACCCTTTTACATGAAACCGTTTAGTGCCAAATATGTAAGGCTTCATACCGAGAAACCACTTGACTAGATTGTCCGTACAGTCTGAGACTCGTTATCGATTTCTTTGTTTGGTCAATCAAAGACCTGGATAAGTGTCATGAATATCGAGGCCGGGTGAACTCTTAATCGGAGGAGGATTAGTCCACGTAAATATTGTACTTCGTTATGATGGCCAAAACTAAGTATTTAGACAATTTATTGGACCAAGATGACATGCATTAGTCCTGTGGGGACAAGGCCAATAAATGTAAACGTATCAGATTTTCTAATATTCCCGTGTAAATGAACTTTGGCGGTAAGTAATTAATTATTCATAGCATTTTATTTGCTTATGTTATACTTCAGGGTTTTGTTCAAGTTTGGTGTTTGGAATTTATTGCAGTTCCATTGCCTTGCATTTTGTTCGTGAGAAAACGGCATTTTTTAATTATGGCCTTAAGCTGATCTGGCATCATCACATCGACTTTCTATTTTATTGGTTAAGTATACAACCTCTCAGAGCTAATGGAATCGCCGTACAACGGCCCCAAAAACTTTTTAATTAATGGACAGGAATAAAAAATCTACTATAAGTATACTGTAACCAATGAATTATCCACAATTTTCAGGAGGGATTATAGACCGAATTCAGGCAGGGGCCTATTTGGTTTGAGAATGACGACAAGTTTTGTGATTGCCTCGACCAAGTTTTGTACTTTTCCTGCAACGGCAAGCAAGTGCACCAAAGACTCACCAACTCCATCGAATTTTAGAGCGGGGGTCGTTGCTATATAAATAAACATTATATACTTACTTCTCAAAACAACTAAAGGTTTAACGCGCGGCCAACTTGCGTTGTTGGTCTCTTCTTCCGAATTATAATTTTAATGGTTCAAACTTAAAATTCGCGGCCAACCCGCTACGACCGACCCGCCTGACGATTACGATCATCGTGTTTTTCTTTCCTTTTTCATGCTGCAATAAATATGAAAATGACACATTTTAAAAATAACACATATCGTTTTTTATCAATATAGTTTTGGAATTTTCTTAAATATTTTTGAAAACACTCCGGACTTTTTACCTTTTACCATTGTTTTGTTTCCTGAATGCTTGAATGTTCATCCATACATGTGATTGGAGTGGTTGCTTTCATGTATTCGCATTCAGGAAATGAACTAAGCTTGACCAATTGCTTTATAACATTCCATTTTTACTCCCACCAAACAAGAAATAATTGGTGTTGGAAAATTACGTGAATTAGACCAGACAAACAGAAAATTAGATTCGCCGTTATGTGTTTTTTGGATGTATTCATAGTAACTTTATGACCTTTGCTTCACAAAGAGTAAATTGCAAATCAGATTCACGTGAATTCAATGATAATCAGTGCATGATTTATATAGATTATTATTTTATAAACACTGTCAAACAAGTATTGATTAAAACGGGAATTCCGCCTCCCCGTGGTTTCTTTGGAGTTGGGCAACGAAACACGAAACACTCGTCCTTCGGAGGAGGGGACGTTAAGCCTCGTCCCATATACATGGAGAATCACGCCTGTATATGAAATCGCAGCCAATTTCCGATAAGAGTAGGTTGAAAACCCTTTGACTTTTCTTTCCCAATTCGTCCTAGATCCCTGGCGCATTCATTGGAAAGCATGTCTGACCATTGAATGATCTACCCGTCACATAAGACGAAATAAAGAAATAGTTAGACTAAAGGGATTAGCATCGATTGCTAAACCGAGACCTAGAAAAAATCCTAAAAATTCACTATTTTGTATTTTTGTTACTCTCTCTGCATGTATATGCATACATAACCTGCAAGTGGTTGGCTTCAATCGTTTGTATAAAAAGACAAGGCGATACTTTTTATCTGATTCTTTAATTTCGATACGTGCGTATCAAATTTCCGACTTGTGATCAAAAAAAAGCCTTTTACTCTTCCCTGTGAATATCCAGATTTTAAGCTGGAATTTGTACCCATGATTCAATACAGTTTGACCTCAAACACAAACTATTGATCTTTGTTTATTCTGTGCCGTGTAAACCACAATCGCTGTTTATGAGATTTTGAGATGTCATCACTGTATGTTTATTTGCGG
>JAMKCH010043702.1:0-12374 GCA_023653785.1 Ophioderma brevispina | reverse complement strand
TTTAATAAATGTCCCACTGATGGACTTTAATAATATATAAACACAGTACAACTCAGCATATCTAACTAATTTACGCGTGCCATCCAAAGTCCCTAACTGCTAAATTCGTAACTTGTTAATGTTATTTAATTACGCATTCATTAGTAATCATTAGACACTAACGAACTTAGCACTAAGAAAGCGGGGTATTAATCATTATATCTTTTTTGTTGATCTCACCTTATTGATTTCATATTGAGAAAACGACGGAGTGTTCAAATTTCCGCTCGTTTGTCACCAATCCGCCAACGCGCTCGGATCGGGTGAATTTGGCGCAAACACAAGTGTGAAAATTCGAAAAGTTTTATCGCTATCAAGACACCAAATCCACAATAAGGTTCCGTATTATGTATTTTACAAATCCCTGTACTACTTTAGTTCATATTGCTATTTACGTGGTTGTGCACAGTAAACTTTTTTGATTTGGTTTATTAGGTTCATGTGCGCCGCCATCTTTGTTTGATGCCCTTCACTCGCATGATGGCGCATGACTAAAAACTCGCTTGCCGCTGAGGGCGAAAACGAACGGGGTGAAACGCATGACCCTGTAGGAAGTGGGATTTTGAGAACAAAAATTCGCTCAAAACCTTACTGTACGTGATTTAAGTACGTGAAGTGAAAGAACGTAAATTCCAAAATTGCTTCTTCAGCGTTTCTATAAACTCATCGTTCTAGTGCATTTTTATGTGGTAAACTTGCAACAGTGGCAAGTGATCAAATTTGCAGAGACTTTTCAATTCAGTGCAAACTTTCACTTAACACAACCTCTTTCATTTTGCAACTAACTCTGAGAATAATGGTTTGAACCAACTCTGCATGTGTGCGTGAAGGTCCCACTGCTGTAGACAGCGCGTAAACACAAAGGTTAATTTCATAAATAGACATGAATTCGCCCGTGTACGCCTGTACTGGCGTACGCTTAGTTCAATTACGAAATAGTTGTTGTGTCTAGCCGAATCATAATCCCCAAAGTCCAAACGTGGAGGTGATGGCCATGTCTTGTGCGTAAAATGGCCAGCCAAAGAAAGAACCCCTATCCTTACTGAAACAGCGCACACTGAATAGGTATGGCACTTATTCCTTCGGGTAGCTAGAACAATAAATATTAGCAAATGCCTTTATAATACTTGACAGTAGATTCATTAGAAAAAGCACTGCTCCCAAACATAACACATTTTAAATGAAGTCAAAGTGTTACCTGGTTTTTCTGCAAAATTGGCAATGTTTATTTGGAGGAATCCCGAGCCGGTCCACCAGCCTCAAACGTGCACAGTGTCCTTTCAACACGTGTGCAGAGTCCGAACTAATTAACGCTAATCACGCTAAATGGAAATTCACATGCAAATGACCCGCTCTTTGTGACGTCCATGGGTCAGTGGCTCGACCACAATCTGTCGAACACTTTTGGAAACACTCGGTCGCATTCCTGTGCATTCTTCTGCCATAACACGAGATTGACAGGGTACGCAAGCGCAATGCATAATGGATTCTGACTTAGAAAACCGTCTGCTGCAGTTTCCCATTCAGGCAACCAATTCACAGCTCCTGCACACACACAAGCTTATTCATTTGTATTACTCATTGTTTCTGTTCTCAGCTCTGCTACTCTGTACTGATGTTGATAATCCATAATAGTAAATTTACTATAGTTTACAGACCTCTCGAGGTCACCCGGAAATGCAAAACGATATATGCAACTTATAATACCCTAGTAATTAGTGGTGAATCTCTGCCGAATCAACGCCATTATGATGTCCCGGTAATTTATTTCGTCGGTACACAAAACCATTATTTCGCTGGTTACTACTAAAAAAAACGAAGAGTTGCCCACGCAGGGGGAGGTGGCCAAGAAATCCAAGTTTAAACGTCGCCACTGGTTTAATAGCCCCTACTTGACAAGGGTTTTTCACCCGTTATTTTTTGGGGGGGGTGCCGGGGAGGGGGAGGGGTGGGGCAACATCGTAAAACAAAATGTTGGGGGTCCCCTAGGAACCCCCCTCCACTTGGTATCTTCATGCCTAACATGCGAGTACATCTGAAATGTTACCAAAATATTCCGATTTTTTTTTCTTGCAATGAAATGTAACTTAAATACAAAAAGGGGTTTTCTTAAATGGGAGCAAACACCAGTGAGAGCTGCAAACAAAATATGTTTATTTTTTTTTGGGGGGGTAGTTACAAAACAATGCAAACGATTTTTTACTATGCTGAAGACAATCCACTTTGGACAACTATTTGTACGCCATTGGCAAAGGAACCTCACTCCCTTTCCTATATTGATGAATTGTTGTTATTTATATAATCACAAAACATAAAAAAAAAAAAATAACTTTTTTACAATTTTATGACCTACAAACACACAACAAAAACCAACGATTGAAGCTAATACCCTCTGGTGAGAATTTCACTATAATTCAAAGATACAAGCACAAACCAGTAACCCTAACACGCAGTGTCACGCACGCACACAACACACCACCCTAAACACAAACACACACGGACGGATTAAATCTGCAGGCATTTTGCAAATCCCCATGGCTTTTCAAGCCAAGAGGATAACTTAAGGCCTCTTAAAAAGTGAGGAGGGAAGGAGTTTGTTGTAATTGTTTTGAACTAAATGACCCGCATCAGAAAAAAATGGTGAGGCATTTTTTTATTTTTATTTGTCATGGCATAGACCCCTAGAGGTCTTTATTAGCAAATATGGTTTTAATATACCACAATTAGCCATACCATACCTCAAACATTTCAGGATGTGAAACACTATAATTTAAGGTAAAATGAAACCCCCCACAAAAACTTGACCTTATCCTCAAAAGGTGAAGTAGGCACAAGAACATCTGATATTTTTATTCAAGCCAGATGATGAAGGGTATACAGAACTGTACCAACACAACCCACCCACATTCCACCCATGTTGATGAGTCACAAAATCATATCCATAGGTCCCACCCTCAGGCTCCGCCACTCCATCCATCCTCCATGACACTGAAATCCCTTCCCCACACATAAATAGTACCACTAACCACCCCCACCCCCTACTTCCTCATCCTAACCTGAATCACACCAAACGCCCTTTTATCAATATCTATCATTGTAATGCTTGAATAAGCCCGTGGCCGTTAAGTACAGGCCTAAACATGACCTCACTGTAGCCAAGTAGGCCATGCGCTGGTATATAATGTCGTGTGCTACATTAACAAGCTACATCCAAAAATTCGTCATCCCCCACCTCACATGAGATCCTGTGATACGGCCGTCTTTTGTTGTCGATTGCTTTTGCACCTCTGAAGAATCTTGAGCTTTAAAATTATACATGATTAGGAAGGAAAACCGTTACTTGAAAAAGGGGGGTGGGCTGAGTAATGCTATAACCTTGTGACATTCTGCTAATTGCCCGAAAATGTGAAAAAATCGAAGCTTTAGTCTCATTTACGATAGCACGCCCAGACGCCAGTACAACAATCACTGGAACAATGACTTGGCTACCTGCATGACTGGGGCTGTTTTTAGCTCGATCGTATGGCAATCGTGGGTGTGCTTAACAGTGTAATCTGAGATGCAGGTGAGTGAGGATCGCCATTCCAAGCTTCCCATGAGACTCTCCTCGGCTCAACAATTGTTGAAAATCATAATAGTTGTTGAAAATAATAATATTTAATCATATTTTTTACTAATATGCAATGAGAAATAGGAGAATGTGATTCTCATAAATAAATTACTATTTAATAATAAGGTATGAAGTCACGTATTCTGCCACCAGTGCACCACATCCTGCATGTCCTGTAGTTTATTCCGTGAGGCTGCCGAATCAGAGGGCGGTGGCACGAATACTAAATTCTTCAATACTAATTTACATTA
Source organism: Ophioderma brevispina (assembly GCA_023653785.1). Classification (NCBI taxonomy): domain Eukaryota; kingdom Metazoa; phylum Echinodermata; class Ophiuroidea; order Amphilepidida; family Ophiodermatidae; genus Ophioderma; species Ophioderma brevispina. Next base: position 8,474 of record JAMKCH010043702.1, on the reverse strand, counting down.
CTAGTGCTGAGACTCACACGAACAGCAATAGGAAACAAATACAGGTTTACTTCTTGATATACAAAGTTTCGTGCTCTAAAAACTCCGACATGAGTTTACTCACATTTAGGATTCAGTGTTCGATTTAGAGGGGTGTTACATGCACAGATGCACATTAACATTGCTCTGGCATGTATTTAAATTCAGCTGTGCATGCAATTTCTGTTATAAAGCCCATTTCTTGAGAAATCCCACGTGTGCATGTAACTTTGCTTTCTAAATCGCACACTGTAGGATAGCCGTTTACAAAAAAACATGAGTTGGCGGCGACACCATTAAAAAAAAGCATTTTTATTCTTCGATGAGTACTTTCCAGTCAACGGCTTTCAATTCCTCTGAACCATTCCCCCATTTTAACTCATTCGGATTTATGCCCCAAAGTAGTGAAACAACGAGACACCCTGCCGTTGGCGGAGACATAGCTCTATTTCAACTTAGATTTTTTTGTGGTGTTGCTAGGTTCAATAATTCCTGGTAAAATATCTCTAAATTCCACTAAATTAAACCGTATGGGTGCAATTAAGCTGAATACATTGCTGTGTGGAGGCTGTAGGTGCTCTGTTCATGACCATGCCAAAGAAATGCCACAATTGTGGTGGATAAATCCTTGTCATGGTATTCCCTGTTCACTCATCACGCAAAACCAAAGATTATCTTGGCAAAACATACACAGGCCAGATCAGTGAGCCCAATAGTTCAGGCACAGTGCCAGCTGCCAGTGTGCTGGGGTCACAGTTCTGAGCTCATCCTGCATGAATACCACTTTTCATATACAATTACAAAGAAGAGCGCCGCTCTTTAATGAATGGTGACGTCATTTTTGCGATACAGCTTGGGAGATTTCGGAAATTAGGTCTGCAAGATGTGATCATGACGTTCGAGAGAATTCTAGACCAGGCTCAGGTGGTCAAAATACTGGCAATGATAATTGGGGAAAAATCCGGGATGGTCATGGGTTTATCGGTAAGAGGAAAACAGAATTAAGACTTTCCGTTGTGAGAGTGTTTTTGTGTTCAGTTAGGCTGCTTCACAATGATTTGTTGCCGCCCTAGGCCCAAATGGGACTTCACATGATGTTCCTTTAACAGGTTGCTGTAACAGTCTGTTGTGACGTCCCAAAACATGTGTATCAGCTATACATTTTGTGAGCCTTCAAATTTTCGACCACTGGCAAAAAGTCACCTCCAATTTTCATATAACAACGGTGCTTCACTAAAGGGTTGTTTTTACAATCAGGGTACCTCGGCTGGTATCATTGGGTGAAAAATGAAGTATTGTGATCTTTTCAATATTGATGTTTTTACATGTAGGACAGGTGAGAAGTATAATTCCAAAATTGTGTAGGCGTCATGTTCTTCGTGAACATGTTTATGATTGAGGAAATGTTACATTTTCAGGAGGACAAGATTTTGACAGAACACTTCATTCACTTCGACATTTGGGGTGAAAAAAACAAAGTTGCTTGATTATTGTCAGTGTTAATATTTTTGTAAAATAGATAATTCAAAAACAGTATGTTTCCAAAATTTGGAGATGTGCAGGTCTACAGAGCAATTTTTATGGTGAGTCAAAACTTCATGTTTCGGAAAGGACAGATTTGACGGGACACTGACTTCTAACATTGGATCATGTTAATAAGGAAAACTTAATGGGTAGACACACCATTGTTCCTCCCCAATGTATAGAACATAAACTAGCGTTTTTAAAGAAAATATCACAAATCAATCTGTCAAGAGTTAGTGTAAAACTTATGGCCTAAAATAGGAGGGACATTTTTTGGACGGAAGTCACACTAAATTTCAAATTGGACACCACACGTACCGAATGGTAAACATTCTTCTAGATTTCTGGAAATTAATTACCTGCTTCAAAATATTATTACCGAATGTTGAATGTTGTCCCAAAGGGTCTATGATAGTGCTGGTTCTACTCAACTATTAACCTTTCAAAATGAGAAGTGACTTTTAAGCAATTACATACATATGTTATTAATTATTTTGTTAATGTTTTTATTTTTTTTATTTTTTGTCTGTTTGTGTTTTTGTGTTTTTTGTGGTCTTTAAGTTGGCATAGATCTAATTTATGAAAAAATATAGACATCTTTTGATGGGTCACATTGTAGTGTTCAGCCAAGAGGTACCCTGATTGTAAAACAACCCCTAAACACTCTTCTACCTTAAACACCAGTAATATCCAATTTTAAATACAAGCTGAAGCTTTCATTAAGCACCCGGCAATACAACTCAGGACTTAGTCCCACCGGTCAGGAATCTTAAGTACAAGTCTTGAAATTTCATAAATTTCACTCATCAACAAGTGACTGAAGATATTTAGACTATCCTGTTGTGAAACACTCTAAGGAATACTTTCAAGGGTGGAATCGGGTAATATTATTCGCATGAGCGTGAAAATTTTTGGAGAATGCGAGACAAAACATTTGGTCATATCAAATACACACTATTTTGGCATGACTCCTCCATTGAATTAAGTTAATGGCATTAGGATAATTGTACATAAGGAGGAGTCATGCTCAGAGGATAGGTGGCCACCCGCCCGTGCCAAGAATCCCAAAAATCATTATTTTTCATGAATTCATTATTTGTTTTCCTTAAGAGTAAAGATTTTTTCCAAATAGTATGAGATTTTTCTTACACAAAACATTACTATATAAGTAGGGGGGTGATCTCGGAAAAAAGTTTTTAAATACTTGTGGAAATCATTGTAGTGCCATTGGTGAGTGAGGAAACAATGACCTGTGATTTTTTCGAGTTGGTCATTTTACCCCTGGGACATGCTATTGAAGTTTTACAGATTTTGTCTATTTTTGCACATTGTTTTAGCTTAGTAGAGGATTATGTGACTTAATCAAATTGATTTATGAAATCCTTTTGTTTAAACATATTTCAGGAGAAGTGGCAATGATTGAAATAGGGACTGGCCTTTGCTTACAAATAATCCCACTTTCTTCATCACTCTTACTCCTCGACCTTCCCCATCCCTCCCCTCCCAATCGGTCCCAGAGCCCACCCCCCTCCCTGCTCTTCACACCCCCCTACCCCCCCCCTCACTTCCGTTCACCAAACTTTTCCTCTTCATGTTCTGTGTCAACATCAAAATGGCTGCAGATACTCCGTCAAAAAGAAAAAGGGCAAACAGTTATTTTTATCGCACTTTTGATCTTTTTACATTTCTCCAGACCCAGGGGAACACCAAGGGGGGGGGGAGTGGAGGAAAACGATACATAGGGATAGCGGCGTGTGCCCTCCCATCCTATACCCATATGACCGCCCCACGGGAGCCCCCCCCCCAGCAGGATCGGAGGGGATGAAATGACATGGGTAGCAGCCTCTTGTGTACCCTTATAAAATATTCCTAAGTCTGGCCTGCAATAGATCCTTAAAATATTGCAAAAGTGTGGAATTTAGACACATTTTTGCCGTCCCTATGACAACCTTGGAGAATGAACTAGAATCCCAAATGAGAGTTTGTAAGGACTTGTTTGTTCTTACAATATGTCTTTAGCATGTAGGTTCGGCTACACTTCCTTTAAGACATTAGGGACAAATATTGGACCCTTTTTGTAGACAAAAAGATGTCATACATCCACTATGTTCCAGGCGTTTTAATCCTCGGGGACTTTTCGCTTCCAAATGTGTGACTCTATCTATGGGAATCCAGGCGTATGTAAGGCTGTTAAGACCCAGGCTTTTTCAGCATCATCACCCAAAGACCCATATTTTTTTTTACTTTCACCCAAAGACGACATATTTTTGTGAAAATTTTACCACTGTCCACCAATACCCCTATTTTGGGGATATTTCATTATAAAAACCATCCGTTTTTTAGTAGAAAAGTTTGGATTTGCAAAAAATCTCCTCCAAAGCCCAATTTTTTAAAAATTTTGCAAATTTTCCCTCGAGAGCCCATTTTTGGTATAATTGGCCTGTCTCTCACCCAAAGAACCCCCCCCTCATTTTTTCAATCCTCTGTCACCGAATGCCCTGGGTTTGAAGCACGAGCCTTACACACATATCAATTTCATATGTAATTCCCCCTGGCTATCACCTATAGTACAAAAACCATTATGTTCATTTTTTGGCACATTTATCACATCTTTCAAAAATAATCTCAAACTTTGAAAACCCATGTTCAACGTGCAGGGGCAAGGTGGACTTTTTTTTTAATGTAGTGTTGCCAGAATACAACTTACTACACTACTCCCTTCCCTCCTTTATATTTCCAGCAGCCTGATGGGAATGGAGGTGGGACTTATCATAATTTTATATCATATGATTGCCATCCTTGGCACTCGCAAACATTAAAAGTCCAGGGGCAACACTCCCCTATTTGATAGTGACAGGTATGTGCCTACCGGCCGTCAAAAGTAGGGGTATTTCATGAATATTAAACGTTATTTAAAGGGGCGTCACTTCAGTAAATACGCCTCAGAAAAGGGGGAAAAAATTTTTTAAAAATAAGGGTCATTCGGTAAGATTTGCCGAGATTAGGCCAGTAGTGAATTTCAATGAATTGGTAGGACTGCTGAACAAAAGAGGATTTATTTTACACAGCGATTTGTTTGCAGAAAATGGGGAAAAAGTAGTCATTGTTTAGCTGAAATAGGAAAAAGGCGTTATCTTTTTTCGCATTTCAAAGTTTCAAAAAAAAGGGCCATTGGTTAATATCTGTAAACGCTTAGTCATGTAACATTAACAAAGGGAGTCAATTAGGCATTAGCTTGTTCCAAAAGGGGGTCTTTCTATAATACTGCCATCCCCCAACATAGGTGCCCCCCAGGAAAAAAGTATAACACATCACCTTCAATTCCGTGTTGCAAATTCCGTTGAAACATTTTGTTACGCATTTTTTTATTATTTTTATCATAAATGGGATGCGTTTATATATTGCCCTTGTTAAAAATGCTAGCAGTTACTTCAAATGGTAGCATTTTGCTATGCTAAACAGAGATATTGCACACTGCTTCAAAATGGATTACGTAACATAGTTTTTGTCATAGGCCATGAACTCTACTATATATAATTATTGTAAAGTTGCATGCCTCTGGGTTTTTTTTTCAGGGTGAAGGGGCCCGGGTAGGTAGGGCGGCAATCATATAATGCAATTGACATATTTTTGCCTGATTGCCATCGGGTTATCACTGTGGGATTTCTTGAAAAAAGGGGTCCTTCAGCAGTGGGTCAAAAGAGCGATTAATTGAGGTCATTGCTGTAATCCTACAAATCAATCCAGGCATTTGCTTTCGCATGGTTATTTTTGGACAAATGCGGGCCAATTGTTTTTACTAATTTGGCTAATGATTGGCTATTACTCAGTCACCTAGAATGGGCTGAAATAGTGCAAGATCAGTAAAGAGGGGTCCATTTGAGGACCTATTTTAAAATCAGGAGCGTCGGGGTTCACTGGGTGGCAAGCCGGTTAAACAGCAGTGTTTGGACAGGAAGATGACGCATTCTAATATGTTTAATTGCAAACTCCAACCCCTCCCCTAGGTGAAGAGGAAAAACTTTAAATTGTTGGAAAATATTAGGGCGGTGCTTCCCTACCCCCGCAAGGGTGCCACTAGCTTTGGAATGATTTTCCGTCTTTTTGAGCAAACCATGTTTGGCTTACCAACATATTTTGCCATCAAACTTAATTAACCACTTTGCAAGTTTGGCCAATTAGAGGACGGCATTATGTCATAAAGGGGTATTACGGCACCTATAATGTATTAAAGAATAACTACTCTCAGTTAGACACTGATAAACATGTTTTAGATATATAAGTTAGTAATGTAGAAACATAGCATGGAAAGACGATCTATTAGTTAACCATTTGCACTAGTCTTATATGCCAAAAAAATATGCTCAAAATACTTGATATCTTCAGGACCCATGTCCAGGGGGTAAAAGAACCAAATTAGATGAAAACAAAGGGTATTTTCCCAACTCACACAATGCCACCACAAAATATTCCACAAGTATTAAAATAATATCACACAACGTTCAGAGATCACCCCCCTAATATAAGCAAGCTTCATCAAGAAATTGCTTTAAAAAATGCCTTTCGCAGCACTTTTCACCCGCCATTTTATTAAAAGTCGGAAGGTTGGGGGGTCAGCGGTAAACCACAAAGACTTTTCAACTCAACCATGGGTGGTCTTTTAATGTAGGCAAAGTCATGGAGCATTGTTGTATGTTAAAGGAGACATGAGGAAAATTTCCAGAAAGCGTCCCCAATTTTTTGCGAACCGGAGTTTTTTGAATAGTTGGGATGCTTTCCAATGGATTAGATCACAACTGAAGTGAATAAGATGAAAAGCCGGCTTATGTCGACTTGATGATTTAGACTTTTGTCGTGCACGACAGAAAGTTCAAAGCACGGTGTCTTATGGGGACAAGTACGATAGTCCAGGCAAGTTCCAAAACAAGGTTTGAGTTTTTCTTTTGTACTTTGTTGTCCAATAATTCAACCTCGGAAACGTCTTGGTACGTGGTCTACAATTCGATTATGAGCAATTTGAGAGAATTTGTACCTAAAAACATCTCCTCCTGGTCACGTTAAGGTACATAATATAAATTGCTGATCAAGTTTCAAACGGTTATATTCAAAGATCAGGGATTGCATGGTTGAGAGAGTGGAAAATATGGAGAGATGGGTGGGGAGGGGAGGGGGGCATTTTTTGGTTGATTTCTGAGATGGTTCCCAGTGTTTTGGATACTTTGTGTTTCAATAGTTATGGGCAGTTTCCTGCACCCAAAATGGCTATTTGGTAGTCATATACTAACAAATTATCAAAATAAACAATTTTACAAAAAAATGGGGACACTTGGGTGATCCCAGATCAGGCGCGGACCAGGGAGGGGGCGCGCGGCCCTCCCTGGTAATTTTGCAAATTCTTGCAAAATCAGCATTTAGCTCATTTTGGACAAGTACAGTAGGCACCTGAGTTTTGCGCGATTTAAAACGGAAAATGCGCGGCCTGTATTTTTAAAATGTGCGAAATGTGTGATTTTTAATGTAAAGAAATCGCGAAAATGCGTTTTCCTTATGTTTGCCTACTGTCAACCCGGACACAAAAAAGGTCTTTTGCAAAACACAATGCTTCAAACTTCCAAGTGAATCCTATGTCTTATTGTTTTAGTTTTTTCTCGGTGAAAAAAATTACAAGAAGCACTTATTGTCACCTATTATTTTCCCTTTTGATTTCGAATACATATTTGAATCGTGGAGATGGCTGCTGCCGCGGGTGAGGGCCTCTGCATACATCTCCGAGAATAATTTACTTTCGCACGTGGGATTGGGGAATCCCCGGCCCCAGTCTCGGATGACGTGATCGCGTGACGGGTTTTCCACTCTTGCCCCTGAATGTGTGGGAAGTTGTTGTTTCCTCTCTTCCGCATCCCTACCGATTTCCCGTCCGGGAAAATACCTTCCTACCGCGGCCAAGTCCGAATTGGTTTAATTCCGAAGAGATTAATTATCCCATGGATAAACCAATTATGAACAAAGACCCGATACTGCGCGTTGATAGCTTTGATAGCATGCATTAATATTGTTTAATGCACCGAAGCGCAACCATATCATGACGCAAGCTTATCATGTTTATTGGCAAATTAACATTAAAAAAAGGTGTTTTTTACAAAATTGTGAAAACTCGCGATGGACCAACAAAATCATAATAGACCCAAAAATTCGCAATTTTTGCGCGTTTTGCACGATCGCGCAAAACTCCGGTGCCTAAGTTATCACAAGTACATCCATGTGCTATTGCTGCTTTAGATTACAGTGATTTGAGCCATGTACTATCTGCATGGCATGAAAAGAATCCAGGTGATATCATGATATACAACAAATGTTGACTGTCCATATTCATGCAATAGCAAAAATACATGTACATCGTAATCCAATTTTGAATGTTCCATTTCTCTCAGCTTTAGTACCAAATTTGACCTTGTGATATATATATATTTGTGATATATATTTACTGAGTGAAATATCAATGCACACATTTTGGTGTGGGTCCGGCATGATTAGCACATGAATATTACTGCCCGGAAGCTATCGCACTCTCATAACCATGTCCTATCATGCTGGCCCACACCAGACTATGCACTGACATTTCAGTATTAAAATGCAGTTTGCAGTTGTTACATGTAGGCATGCATTGATTCCACGTAGATTCAAAACCCTCGAAACTGTAAGTTGAACCCATAATGTATACAATTATGTACGGATTGATGACAAACTTGTCAATAAAAATATGATGGATGAACATCCTGACATGTTGTAAAGTTGCTCAATGCACAAAATTTGCATTATATATAGGACTCATTCAAATGTCACTTTGACTTCGGCCTACATGTATTTGAACATTCTTTGCTAAGTATTCCTACCTAGATTGTAACAAAAGCTTTATTTTGTATCACCTCAAG